>JAVQJG010250896.1:0-12582 GCA_036024015.1 Craterocephalus amniculus | reverse complement strand
AGTTACCCTATGAATTAAAGTTTTAGTTTGCACATGCAACTGGTATTTTCTTGGCAGACATTTTTTTGGAGAGGGTTTTCAGGATTAATATCGCAAAAGATGTTAAAATAATTTTGAGACTGCAGTAAGAGTGGAAAAGGCACTCTTTGGTTGAACCTTTCATGACTCGTGTTCACACCACCATAGCATGTGATGTAGAAGACACAAATATACATGACATCATTTTAAAGCCAAAATGATTGGGAGCCATTTTTATTAACAGCTCCATCTACTCCCATTTTTAAGCCCAGTCATTTAAATCAGACCGTTGTTGATAATATTTTACAAGCCAGGTTTCTGTAGTTTTTCTTTCTTACAGCATCCAGCAGCCCGTTGTGCCAGTCCCCACTGACCACAGAGAGTCTGTCCAGGCACTGATGTCACCAAGAACAGCCACTTTTAATTCATCTGCTTAATATTGGCAGGACACTGTTGCCCATAACAGGCTGCTGTGAGGTCTAATTCATATTCAGAACAAGAGGTTTCCAATTAGTCAAAGGGGGGAAAAACAAAAGGATGGATGAAATGGGACACATGCTTTATTCTTGGTCGTTTGGATCATCGTTTAAATAACTTCAGGGAGAAATTCTGTAAAATTAATGCAGTTTAACTGCAGGAGTGACTGATATACAGATAAACTAACTATGTAACATTTATGTAATCCAATGTTAGATACATCTGTGGTGAGTCAAACAAAATGTTCTGTTAACTGTATGCATGCAAGTTTACAGGCTGTACTGCACTCTATGGGATGAAAGGAGTTACTGCATTAGTCCATCATATATAAAACAGTCTTCCAGCAAGAGCAGGCACTATGCACTTATATCCACAAGGAAACATATTGAGATTATGAAATGTTTATCTAATAATAACAATAATATCAGAGCAACCTAAAATAAGCGGCTTTAAAGGTTATTGCATCATCTTGTATAGTACCGCACATAGGCCTATCAAGTTATGACAATCTAAGCTGCAAAGAAAAATGTGACAAACATTCAGAATCCATCTCAAACTGGACATTTATTCATAAAATGGTAAAATATAGCACATATGTATAAAAATGTAGAAAATTGTACACAAAATATAACACTTCACTTTGATCTATTATAGTTATCACTACCGTTATAGCTTTTTGTGTTGCTAAAGGTGATATTCTTTTGCCAGCAAAAAAGTCAGAATGAAGGATGACAGTTACAAAAAAAATAGACACACAGATGGCAACATCCATAAAGTTCATTAATATAAAATAATTTTATACAAAATATCTCATACTTTCTAAATTACAGCACTAACAGTCAATATTCATGTACTTATTGCTAAGTGTTAGTGATGCGTTATAATACTCTAATTGTGCATCTGTGCTTTAGTCACTTTAAGATGTCTTTGGTTGGTTTTGCACATTTTCAGAAATGAAGAGATGTTCATTTGTGCTTATGCCTGGCAAACACTGAAATGATACAATTATGTTATGCTGATGAGTCATGAAATGCTTGAATGAAACTTTAATCTGGCCCCACTGAGTGCAGGCATACTCAGATGTCTTCTATATTAACTGTCTGAAAAATTGCTTTATAAATTAATTAGTGTTATCAAAATGAGGTTTGTGTGAATAGTTGTAAGAGACAGAGATATTCCCACATAGTGCTGAAGTCAGTGCAGAGCCACAGTATTCAATTAGTTATCCTACAAACTACTGCAGCTTACTTCCTGGGATACAGCTCAATAGTTGTACAAAGTACCTCTCTGTACCTAAAACAAAACATATTTTACTACAGTGGCAGTCATTGATCAATTCACACTTCTTGATACCCACTCCTAAATTACAAGTTATGCAGAATTTTCCATATAACTCCTCTTTGGGATTAGCGCCAAAGTGCAGGGCGACTGCACTATGGATGTACCTCACTTTCTAAAATGTAGGAAACTATTGTAACAGGCACAAACCAGCAGTTGGGTTTCATTCAACCTCAATAACCATCCTCAATAGAGTCATGCACTGTATGGGTCAGTTTAGGTTCATTTTGAGCAAAGGCAATATGTTTTTGTAATACATGCTACCATCTGGAGGTGAATGTTGATACATTTTCTTGAGCTTTGCTCATTTTATGTACCTTATAAGTGGTAGGCACATTCCTTACTAAAACAACTGAAAAAAAAGTAAACAGCTGCTTTAGGAACACTTACAGTAAACACGTGGAGTGCAAACTCTCTGTCTAGAAGGCAATTGCAAAATAAATGTAATGTGAACGCCAAAGATTCAAAACAAGTCCTGAGTGTGTGAGTGAGTGCGTGTGTGTGTGTAAAGATAAGTGTTAGGATACAATGTCTGTGACTGCTATGCATTTGTACATATGTAGAAATACTGATTGGCCGTTTGCACAGATTGTGTTGATCTTGAAGAGAAAGAGAAAATCCGAGCAATACAGAAAATATTTAGTTGCTCAGGGAAACAAGTTTTTGATCGCTAAAAGCATAGCTTTCTCCTTTCTTCAAACAACCATTTTTACTAACATCTCAGCCCTTAAAACACAAAGCTTCAGAATTCAAGCAGACTATTAAAAGACAGCAGATAACTGTCCAAAGTCTCATTGTCATGTACACTACATTCTGTATAAAACATATTTACATGTATACTTCTCTGCTCCACTGTTGACAAAGCCCTTTCTGAAGGGAATCCCTGCTCAGCAAAAAAGTTCAGCATTGTCATTACATAACAGGCAAATACTTTTGTGTCTAACACTAAGGCACAAGGGGAAAAAAGTACCAAGGCAGCCAGCGGCGGAGGGGGGGGGGGTCGGAAAAGGGGGAGGGTTGATCAGGCACCTTTGGTTTTAAGGTTAATTTTTCAAACCTTTTGAGGAGACTTCAACCTTCAACCAAAACATAGTTATCCCTTTTACATGGGTCTACAGTAAGCAGCATACCCCTTGGTAGTCTAGGATCCTGGCAGGTTGTGTTTTATGCATAAACCCATTTGGGTCTTATGTAGGAAACAGTACATAATGTTGCTTCATTTGTCAAATGTTGCACTCTAATTTTTCCTGTCTCTTTATTGCAAGTACAAGGAGAAACCCCCTAAGCAAGACCCTAGGCAAGGCCAAAGTCAATGATTGTTAACCTGGATGTATGTTTAGCTGCCCAAGAGTCCTCTACGATAAAGTGTTCAGGTACTTATTCTCCCCAGCCAGTGAGGTAAGCATGGATGTCATGTCACCCACAGCCATGTTTGACAGGCCTGAACCTGGAGCAAGGCTGACAGAAGTTTGAGGGGTGGTGAGGCGGGATGAGGCTTGAGAAGTTGTCCCAGGCTGACCCTGAAGAGGATTGTTCACTGGACTAAATGAGGAAGAATCAGCATCGTCAATAATGGAAGTAAAATCTATACGAGCATTGTCCAAGTCAAGGTTTTCTAAGGCATTTGAAATGGGCCCATTTTCTGAATAGGGAGCCATTGGGGCAGACTTTGCACTACCTGCTGGATCCAGATTAGACCCCATACTGTGCTGCTGGTTAAGGCAAGGCCCATTCTGGGGGTCCATGTGTTTTTCTATGCCCATGTTTATTTGACCAGAGTAGTACACGTTGTTGTTGTTGTTTGAGGGAGAGAACATTTCATTTTGAGGGTGCTGTGGATGCTGGACCGGAGGAAGACGAACCCCTCGTCTTGGGCTGGAAGTAGAGTGGACAGGGCTGAGGTGGGGTGGGCTACTGAGGTAGCCTCCTCCCACCTGTGAAAGGCTGTTCTGGCGACTGAGAGGTTTCCGTCCCTGGGGGGGCCTAGGAACCACCATCTCCTGATTATAACATGAACCTTGGAGCGCTGTCAGTTGTTGGTCTTTAGGGGTCACTGTGCTGGGTGCTTGGCTGTGGGCACTGGGACTCATGACTAGATTCTGGTTGGGATAGGCTGGATACGACTGGCTGGAATAAAGGTTCTGGTTCTGTGGGCTATGCTGCATTGTTGCAGTCTGAGCACTGAGATCCATGTTGTCCGAAATAGGAGGTGGTTGTATTCCACTTTGCTGCTGCTGTTCTTGTTGTTGCTCCCACATGAGTGCTTGCTGGGACTGCACATAATTCCTCACCATCATCTCCTTGACCTGCATCATCGGGGTTTCCGACCTCTGGCCATCAGCCAGAGCAGAGCCAGCACAACCCAAGCTCAACCCACCTTCACTGGGGAAAGAGTTTTGGTTTGGGGCTTGAAAATTACAACTGGGATTGTTGGAGGTCCTCATCATCACCTGGCCTGTCTGTTGTGGGTAGCCCTGTGTCTGCTGCAGAAGCATCTGCTGCTGATGGAGCTTAGCACTCTGGCAGGCATTTCCACCACCCATACCTGGGTGAAACTGCTGCTCGGGCTTGATAATGAGCTTGTGGGTTCCATCGCTGTTGTACAGGGCTGCCTGATTGTTGAAAAGGGCCTGTGTCTGCTGAGGCTGAAGACTCGGATCTGAATACTGCATTACTCTCTGGTTTGGAAGAGCGTGGTTGGTAGTTTGGACTTGGTTGTGGGTGTCATTCCAAGGGCCTCCTGTTTCAACACCCTGGCGTACATTAGGGTAGTGGGGGCCAGATGGACTGAGCTGGCAAGTGCTCATACTGTACTCAGCCTGTTGGATAAGTGCATTTGACATGCCCTCTGCCTGAGTAGGCCTTGCCTGGCCCATTGGATTTCCACCGGCCCTAGAAGTGACTTCTGCTCCCTGGCCTGGGTAGTGCTGCTGCATGTAAACCGTGTCTGTGCAGCTCAGAGAGTCATGGTTTGGGGACAGTTGGTTTGAAACAGGGCCTCCACCTCCAAGGGTCTGATTCTGTTGCTGGTAGCCCATAAAGTTTCTCTCTCCTGGGGTTACAATCATGGCACGATCCCTGGTGTCAACAGGGCTGAGATGCTCCATACCAATCGCTTCCATCATGACATTCTCTGTAATACTAGGAGGACGAGGTGAGTACATGTGGCGGGAAAGGCTGGTGTCAGAGCCACGGTGTTGGAGTGCATTCCTTCGACCCATTATGGCTATGTTATTAAGGCTATTGAATCGTTTGGGAAGAGCTTGTGGATCTGCTGCTGACCGAACCGGATCACTGGCTCGCCTGGTGTTGTTACCTGGAGCCTGGTGGGGGTAGATTACACCTGTACCATATTCTGTGTTGGCACTGTGCCTCCGAGGACCTTGCTGAAGAAAAGGAGGCAGGGGTTGCCCCTGATACTCTCTCAAAAAACCTACCCTCCTGCCAGGAGTACCTGGCTGCTCCATATTCAGTAAAGGAGTAGGTGGTGGCCCTCCAGTGGCTGCAGCATATTTGGCCTTTAGACTATACTGCTGAGCAGGCGTTAAATTAGGAAGACCTGGTAAACCTCCGCCTCCAGGACATGGCGGTCCTCTGCGATTGGTCTCAGGTGAGAGGGGGTCTCCCCCAGCTTGTTCTAGGCTCAAAAGATGACATCCTCCCCCTGCTGTCACTCCCATTTGTGAGACCTCACTAGAGCGCCGGCTTGACAGGTAAGGAGACACCATAGAGGAACGGCGGCTAACAGTGTAGGCAGAGCTCAGGCTACTTGTGCCACTCCCTCTTCTATCATTAGTGGAACAGGCAATCGATCCCCCTCCAAGTTCATGGTTGGACAGCTCCATAACACGCCGATTTGAGAGAAGTGGGGAAGGTGCATACATTCCAATGTTTTCCCCTGAACCTGAAAAGAAACATCCAAACAAAAAAAGTAAGTCGATTGAAATCCAGAATTATTTTTTAATCCTTTGTTTTATCTCAATATGTACCAGGAATGGCAGGAAGTTTGTTGTTGGCACAGCGGCCAGGAGGGGTGGGCCTGCGGATTTGCTTCAGTTTATCAATCTTCAGATTCTCCAGCCTTTTCAGAGCCTGTGCTGACATCCCCATTGCTCCTGGTTCCCCTCCTCCTCCTCCTCCTCCTCCGCCTCCTGCACCTCCATCTTCTAATGCTGTGAGATCCTCCAAGCTGCCCGCTGCATTTAAGTTCATTTCCACACCACTGTCATTGTTGTTTGTGCTCCCCAGTGGAGAACGTTCACTGCTGCAAGATGACTGGCCACCAGGGCTTGGCTGAGACTTCTGAAAAATGAAGGGAAAGAAACAGAGTTCCAATTCAAATGTAGAATATGAATTAAATTGAGTTTTCTTCCTATTTTTTATTGAGCAAAATGACTTTTAGCTAACTTTCACACAAACCAGTGAAGTCTCAGGAGCCAACAGCTTGCAGTCTTCTCTGCGAGTCTCCTCTTTCTCTTGCAGTAGTTCTGAGTTTGGGCCTCCAGGGGTCATAGCTGATCCAGGGGGTCGAGGCCCTGTGTCTCCACGGTGTTTTTTCGTGATGTGGGCTTCAGGGCCATGTACTGTCTTTACATGTTTACGCAGAGAGCTAGGATCTGTGTATCGCTTAGTGCAACCAGGAATCTTACAAACATAAGGTTTCTGTAAAAGAGCAAAAGAATTGTTAGTTCCCAAAAATAATTTTCTGCAATGTCCCTACAAGTTAGTTTTATGTCTAATGGCATATATTGTATGGAGAATGTCATCATTCTTCATCACTATCATTCAAATGAGTCTAGTGGCATAAAATTCCGTTTGCACTCTTGTTTTAGATGACAAATGTCTTCAGTTATTTAAGTATTAGGAAGATATACTTTTATGTTTTGCAGTTTTAACAAAACCCAAAAAATATATATGTATCTGAAGCTTAAGTTTGGGCACTCCTAGAAATGTTAAACATGCTCTTTGATTATTGTACCACAATAGGGGTGCTGCCCATGGACTACCGTTCTTTAATAAGAAGGGAACACCATGGGCAGGTGATCAGCTGATCACAGACAAGCAACTGTGCATACTCACACTCCCCCTAATTTAGAATCACCGATTAATCAAACGTTCATGTTTTTAGGCTGTTGGAGGAAGCTGGAATACCTGGAAAGAACTTGAACTCAAGGAACTCAGCTAGCATTGCTGAGCCATGCAAACTCCACACAGAAAGGATCCATCTCAGATTTGAACAAGGAATTGTACTTGGGTGGCAACAGCTACACTACAACACACCCTCAGTCCCGTTCATTTGCATTCAAATCTGATTAATAGCCATTTTTCTGTTACATTACATACTAATGAAATTACCTCCTAAAAAGACATGTTATGCTACGATAAAATATTTTCGACTTTGTGGACTTCAAATTAAACTTGTAGACAGCTCCTTAAAGAAGCCAATGGGTGGTGGCTCTTGCAACAAGATTTGAGGAGAACATTATTTGTAAAACTTTGTCACTTGTATCCACATTTCAAAAAATGATTATGAACCAGTCATACACATGACAAGGTTTGGTTAAGTTATGAGTCAAGGATTTTTGGCAGCTAATATTTCTAGGGTTGTCATAGCTTTCATATGATTACTATTTTCCCTTTAAGAATTGCAGAAAAGGAAAAATAAAACTATACAGCAATCTTGCAAGTCAAATAGAATAAAAACAAATCTTCCCACATCTTAATAATGTCTATTCATGCGATTCCTGAAATTTTGATAAGAGGCATCCAGTTTGGCAAACCACTGCACAACACATTCTGCATTTACAAAGATTTTCCTTTTTCAACTTGAAGAAATACATGTTAATTTATATAATATAATCCACTGATGCATATATCTTTTATAAACAACACCATGGATGTCTTATTGTAAAGGTACTTATTGGATTTAGCAGCAACAGTATTACCAACTTAATTCTTTCCTTACACTACATACCTCATTGGAATGAGTTCGGTTCTGATGCTTTGCCCGGTCTGAAGCATTGGAGAAGGCTTTGTTGCACCCTTCATGTTCACACACATACGGTTTCTCCCCAGTGTGGGAGCGCAAGTGGGTCTTCAAATTCTCCAGGCGAGAGTAGGCCTTATTGCAGCCTTCAAACTACAACAGAAAATAAAGATAATAATTTCATAGCAGATAAACTGTAGACAAGAGAACACTAGAAATTGTCAGTGCATTAGCCCTTTGATCGAAAAACTGCTGTCTTAGAATATTATATTGCAGCTTCAATGCATTATGCATTGCTACAAGCACTTGCATGAACAATTTGAAAAAGATGTCAACTGAAAGTATGTATGTATTCATGTATGTATTACTGAGCAAAAAAAAAGGGAATGGGAAAGTAGGTTGTAAAATAATGCTTAGTGCAATTAATGAGATGGATGATAGTATCAGCACAGAGGACAAGTTTCTTGTTGAGCTCACCCTGACCTGCCACCTGCTACAAAAGCTACATTTATTCTATTTTTTCCCCGAGTATGGTTACTGAAATAACAAAGTCTATCAGGGTTGTTTTTTCCTACTACACCCAAAAGAAGGAACGTCAATATATTCAACAACTGACTTTTTTGTGGGAACTTCAGAAGAAGAAAAAGGAGCAGAAAAAGTACATAAGAGAGAGATTTCCACTCACAGTGCACTTGTGTGGCTTCTCTCCTGTGTGTCTGCGCATGTGAACCACCAACATATACTGAGCTTTGAAAGGTCTCTGTTCCCGAGAGCAGTCCTGCCAGTGACACACAAACTCCTTCTTCTCTCCATGGATGTGTTCATTGTTGATATGCTAAACAGGACACAGATAAATATCAGACTCTAGTGACATGAAATGGCGTTAAAATCAATAAGTTTTGTTTTAAGATTTTGCACTACATTATGGTAGTGTAGCTTTTTATTGTTCCTTCATAGCTGAAGTTTTATTCAGTTATTCATTCAACATTTAATGTTTTCTGACAATAAATATGAGATCAGTAAATCATTGTACATTATGTAAATAATGACAAAATATCAGGTCAACTTATAATCTATTTGGGATTATGTTAAAAGCCTACATTTTGCTGAATGATTTGTGCTTTTTTTCTCTCTCTGTTGTCTCAGTCGGCATATCCAGGGTTTCACTTACTCTTGGCTTGAGACACCTGCTGCTAGTCTATGATTTTACTCCAACTGGTAGCTGAACCCTGGTTTATAAATGTCTTACATGAACTAGCTGGTCTTGTGTGTCAAATTCCTTGTTGCAGCTCTCCCAGTGACAGTTGGTCTCATAGATGGCCTCAGCTTCAGGCTTCCCGTCCTCTTTGTCCAAGTCATCTCTGCCATCCAGGAGGCCCAGCAAAGGGTCCTGTTAAGATATTTGCAGAAAATATTGTCACTTAGTCTAACTTTGCTCACAAAATTCATCTTTACAGCATGTTTACCTATGTTACATTTGAAATGTAATCCACAGGTGATATGATGCAAGTTTCTCACCAGCTACAGCTTCATAAATACAGACTGTTAGGTGTGGCATGATCACGAGTAAGTTGTTCAATCTTGTTTGTCTTTGACATATGACACACACAATGCTTTTACAGGCCCTCATGTGTATTTGACAGCAGATAATATGACTTTTACTAATGAGGAGTCACTGTACCTGTGTGCCAGAGGAAGATGGACTGGCTACATCGCCCTCTGACCTCTCCTCCAGGCTCTTCACATTAATGCCATCCATCCCACCTCCCAGTCCTGGTTCCGTCTTCAGCTGCAAAACAACACCCAAATAATGTAATAAAATATATAATATTTGAGTCCTTTCCTGTGCCTTAGTGTCTTCTTCTTCAGCTCTTGCTCATGGTGTTCCTCAGGGGTCTGTTTTGGGGCCTTTATTGTTTATCTAATATTTTCTGCCTTTGCAGCACATTTTCACATCTTTTAGAGACATTTCTTAACACTTTTATGTTGATGATATTCAGCTATATATTTATTTTAAACATCCGAATGTTTTTAAGATTCAGAGCTTACTTAGGTGTTTGGATGCTGTCAGGAGTTGGATAAATTATAATTATCTTCAACTGAATGACACAAAAACAGAAGTCCTCGTTTTTGCCCCTAATAATTGAGATTCTTGGCCCGCTTGGCTGATTCATTAAGCCATTGGCAAGGAACCTCGAGGTAATTCTTGACCCTGTTCTGTCTTTGGATGACCATGTAAAATCTTTGGTTCACTCTTGTTTTTATTATTTATAAAAAGATTGCTAAGCTGTGTCCAGTTCCATCATGTGGGCTTCAGGGCCGTGTCCATCATGCCTTCATCTCATCCAGTAATACCATCTTCACATGCTTAAGCAAAAAATTTTCTTGATCATCTCCAGATTGTGCAGTACGTTTCTGCACGGCTAATTACAAAATCGTCCAATCACTGGACTAAGTGATGTCTTTTAAAAAGCAGCTAAAAATGCATCCTCTTAAAATGGATTTTGCTTAATTTGATTTAATTTTCAGTTCATTTTGAAAAGTGCTATATAGATAAACATTTACTTACTTACATGAAATGAGAGTAATTACACAAGTTTGCCACCCTCTTTCAAGCCTTTTTATCACTTCAGAGACAGAAGTGCCAGAGATGAATTAACTATTAGTTGTGATGTGAGTTTGAGTCATCTTACGTGTCCATGCTTGGGTGGTGCGTGGAGTCGAGGATTGTGGGGTGGTAAACGGGAAGCTTGGCAGGGACCTGGTGTGTGGCCACCCAAAGGTGTCCCCCCATTTCCTCCATATATGGACCCTTGTTGTCTGGACTGACAGTTGATGTTGCTGGAATAACCCAGAGATGGACTGCAGGGAAACAGACAAATTAAGGAGAGCTAAGAAACTAAAGCCAGTAGAGAAATATTTTTGTTGAATTTATAAAATTACTGGCTAATTTTTAGAAAGATTGAAATAAGGGGCTGAATATTAGGATGTAAGAGGTTCATTTTTACCACTTTATGCAAGGAATTCTTAGACACTGTACTTTTATATTTTGATCTCTGTCAACACTCATTGACTCGAGTAGAAGTTTAATATGGTTATTGACCGGAACAAATTAACAACAGGCTACCATTCTTTTAATCTATTTTGCAGTGATGAATGAGGCTATAGAATTTGATATTTCCCACCGGACATTTAACCTTGAACAACACAAAACAAAGAAACATGGTACCTCATTGCGCTCACAGAGAGATGACCATAGGAGCTGGCACCGTTGGGATTGCAGCGAGAGTTGACAAAGGCCACCAGGGAGTTGGGTGAAGTCCGGATGACCGTCTGCAGGTCTACACTGGCATCAGACAGAGGTGAGATGGACAGAGCTCTCTTTTTACTCAACTTCAGCATAGAGCGAGGTGTAGAGAATCTCGATCCTAGGGCACAGAAGAAGACAATGAGGAAAGGAAGGATAGCTTCATGGTGCATATTCATTTTGTTATTTGAGCTAAATTTAGACAGCATGTTTCCTTACCATCGCCTGACCCAATCTGATCAGGCTGAACCTGGCAGAAGTTGTGATGTGATGGCATCATGTTGCTCTGGTTACAGTAGGGGGTGCCATTACCACCTGTAGGACATAACAGCCAGAAGTTCCAGGTCATACAACTGCAGAGATCCATATTCAATACTTAAAAGTGGATTATGATGACAAGTGTCATTTTACATCAACAACATGAGTTAATCAATTTGCAATAATTAAAACCTGCAGAGTAAGTAAAGTACACACATCCCTACTTCTGATCATTTTTTGGTAGAAATCTGTGAAATTTTAGTTTCACCCTCTCAGGAATCCTTAAGTCCAAATCAATAGCAGATGTCAGATTAAGGAAATGTAAAAGATACTCTGACTCACCCTCTGTGGGTGGCATACCCCTGTGGCCCATCAGACTGTGCGGTGGAGGGGCCTGAGGAGGCCGCATATATTGATCCAAGCAGTGGCCATTCCCCTGCCCTGGTCCTGATCCATGAGTCATGCTGGAAGTCATGGGATTATACATAGCATGGCAGTCCTGTGGAGGGCCGTCGAGGAGTGGGGCTCGCAGCGAAGACACATCGCTGTAGGGGGACTTGTCTGATGAGACGAGGCTGCAAGTATAAGAAAAGTAAGGGTATAGGAAGTCGTAAGCAAAATGGTAATGGGATTGTGGTACATTGGCTGCTGCAAAAAGAAATAGATGGGAACTATAAAAACAGAATATGATGAATTTTATTTGATTATTTACAAAGAATCAAAAAGTAACAGGTCAAGTCTGATTGGGTTTTGTGGCCTCACATAGAATTCCCTTTAAAGGAACTATACCTGATATTATTTTAATCTTTCTAAGAAAAATGGTTTTCTACGTGGTATAGTATGTGGTAAAAGGTGTAATTTCATTACAATTAATGACTCATTGATTGTGCATATGTACGAGTTCAGGGCATTTTAGTTTACGAAAGTGGCTAGTTTTTTTAGCATTGGCGTGACGTGCTCTCTCTGCCTGGTTAATTTTTGGAACGTCCAGACTCCAATCAGCCAGTAATGGACTATACCCGATTTCACGTCCTGCGAGCTTAGTTAGCGATAGCGGCTATTTTTTTTAAGCTTTTGTGTGGCGCTTTTTCTTGGCTAAGGGGTTTAACTTTCATAATTTGACTCCGGATCATTAGGGGAACCCTATTACTGGCTGATCGGAGTCTGGACGTTCCAAAAATTTACCTGGCAGAGAAAG
>JAVQJG010250872.1:0-10706 GCA_036024015.1 Craterocephalus amniculus | reverse complement strand
GAGGAATATTGCCAAGTTTTTGTGGACTTTTTTGACCGGGCCCCGTTCAACATCACTTTATGGGCATTTTCTCAAAACAAAAAACCTCCGATATCTCCGGCTACATGATGAACATCAAGTAAGTGTTCCAGAGTGTTAATCAGCATGACGGTGAGTACAAAATGAAGGCACATCATTCGGAGGGCGGAGTATTCCTTTAAGAACTGCTGTTTTTTGGCCATTGGCTCTGGTGTAATGCTGGTGCGTTCAGTGGCAAATTAAAAATAAGACTTTCTAACTGTCATCTGGTAGAATGAAAAATCAGAGGTTTTCATGGTCAAAATATACACGTTCTTGAATGATATAATCAGCTAATTTAGTGAGTTAAGTCAGTGGTTCTGCTCCTGTTTGCAGGTATAAACATTCCCAGGTCCCTGCAGTTTCAGTCAACCCAGATCTATGTTGCACTCACACAATTATGGTGTGTTCAATTTGTCTGTTTTTCCTAGTTCCCAGCTGCTTATACAACAAGAACGCCTCTTTAATTCAGATATCCAAAAAAGTGGGAATAGATTCACTAGCTCTGATTAACCCATTAAAGGTGGCTGCTAATTCCCACTTCCAACTTCAGACTTCCAAGTCAAATCTAATACACCATCGTTCCATAGTTTGTTTCCTTGATATTATTTGGTTGTTGGCAAAATTGTGGTGGTGCATTACTGTCACAAGGTTGTCTGGACTTTGGACCAGAATGTTACCAAGGGCCCGAGTTGTCAAAACATCCTCTGCTCCAATTTCCCAAACCCATTTTCCAATACCCTTCCATGTTACTCAACTTTATGAATGCAGCATCAAAGTTAGGTGGAGAAAATCCAATTGGCTCTTCGGGTGTTAAATTTGGGATTTTTGAGGTAGTACTGACTTCAGACACAAATACATGATCTGAAATACAAAGATAAAATGTTTTCTTTTCTTTTTGTCATAACACCTCCCCTTCAAGTGGCAGCAGGATCATCCAACAAATTCCATCAATTCCTGACGATCTAGCTACCGTCAGTTTTTGTAGAGGCAACAAAACGGTTAACATGTGTGTTGTTGTGTGCCAGACCGCCCTGACTGCCTGGTCATGCCGCTTGGACCTCCTGACCGAAGAGGTGAAGGAAAGAATCTACAACGTGCTTCTGTTTGTAGACGGAGGATGGATGGTCGACAACAGACAGGTCACTCATCTCATTTTACAGCCAGTCAGCTTAGAACTCTGTCCAAATAAAATTTACATATGTTTTTTTACATTCAAGAGGATTTTTAGCAGCTTTTTACATTTTTTAATGATATTAAGCTGTTAAACTTGTAAAAACCCAAATAGGAAACCAAAAAAAAAAAAAACGCATCACTTAACGTTAATGATGAATTTGTAGGAATTGGAGCAGGATGCAGAGCGCAGCCACCAGATGACAGTGTTGCGCTCGCTGTGTCTACCTCGTCTCAGTTTCCTGCTGCTAAGCGTGCTGCAGAGCTCCTCCAGACACCAAGAGGCGCTGCGACTCGCAGACATCATCTCATCTGACCAGCACCGCCTCTACCAGGTAGCTAAAACAAAAGCAGAGGACAAATCAGGGTTAAAATGAATATTTTTGTTATTCATAATATCTTAAATAAGATCATTGGAAGACATAAATGCTACGCTGTTTAGCATGTTTTAAAAATTAAAAAGGTAGTGACAGTCGCTTCTTCTAGTCTTATAATCAATAATGGGAGCTGGTCACACACTTTTCCATTTTGTTTTTGATGATCTGGTTTGTGGACTTTTGTTTGTAGGTTTTCTCTAAAGAGGAGCTGAGGAGATTTCTGCAGAAGCTGCGGGAGTCATCTCTCGCTCTGTTGGACCGAGGACTTGACCCGCTGGGCTATGAACTTCAGCCATGATCGCACATAGAACTGGGTTTCTGTTTTTTTAGAGATTGTTTGTTTTTGCTAAATAAAGACCTGTGTATCTAATAGATGTGTGGATTATTTTATTTAAAACAGATCCTAATAAAACTGTAGAGGCATCACTGCTTTCATTTTCCTGGCAGCCCCAAATTTCTGGTCCTAATATACAACAAACTCTTTAATGCACTCCTCCCTATTAAAGTAAAAATAACTGGTTTCTGATTTGATAATTCACTATTGGGTGGTAAATAAAGGCATCAAAATTCTTACGTTTTTCTGAGGAAGATGCAAACAAAAAAATTATAAGTAGCTTGGTAATTTCTTGATCTTCCTTTAATTATGGATAACAGTTTTTAAAATGAGAATAAGTCGATTTTGTTATTTTTACTATCAATATTTATTATTATTATAATCGGATGTTTAGTTTATGATGTTTTGTTTACCAAATATACCAAGCAAACATTGGCTCACGCTTACTACTACAATTAATTTAATCAGAGAAGAAGTGTCAGTTTCCGGCCAGCAGGAGCGCCGTCGTCAACTCTTGAGATTCAACTGAAAGGAAAAGTTTAGTGAACAGGCGGAGCGTCACTCAAAAATATATGGTAAATCCGTAATTAAACATCACGCAGGGACACTGTTTAAGTTGCAGTTAATGAAAAGGTGAGTAAGCTACAGTCAAACTTATTTTTTCTTCAGTTTAACGGCAATACAGATATAAGTTAGCTGCATGCTAACAGTAGCAGGCCGCGAAGCCTCGAAGTTTCCTAAATGATATATCTACTTGAAGAGTAGTAACGAGGTCTGTTTGCTGCAATGTGGACATTTTTAATGAATCAGTTTTTTTAATCGTCTGCATTTTTAAACAAGATATAATGTTTCTCTTGTGATTTTAGAAGACTATAATGCTTAATATTTTTTAAAAGAAGAAAATGCAATGTTTGTGTTTTTAGCTTTCCTGCTCAAGTGAAACACTAGCACTGAGATCTTTGCGAACAATGTATCAGATAAAGGTTTCCATCATAGATGTTGGATACAAGCAAACATCTAATTATCTACTGCAAGAACAGATAAATTGATGTTGCATTTTCGTCTGAAGCCTGCAAAGCAATCATAGTACACGTAAAAAAAGAAATCCGTCTGTGTGATGTTGTTTGAACTGGAGATTCCGCTGATCATTCTCCCCGCGTAGTAAGTGCAGTCAAAGCTGTTACGTGACGTGGTTTGGGCTTCTGTTTTTTTCTTCCTCTTTAGAGGAAGGGGTACGGGACAAGTCCGGGCATATATTCCACCACGCTGGTGTTGTCGTGGCAATGGTCCAGAATGTGTCAGCTGTTTGAGAACGTGCAGTTCTTTCCACACACCCACGCAAACCGCTCCCCAGACAGACCAGAAACAGAGCCAAATGGTCCAGCCATGGCTGACCAGTATGGGTTTAATGAGGACTTGTGCTGTAAACATTATTTTAAAGTTAAAAACAAGTTTTTTTGTTTTACATATGTTTCAGGTGAAGATGCTGCAAATGGCAGGAATACATAGAACACACGTCTTCCTTTTAACGTCTTCACGTCTTCCTTTTTAAATAAGACGCAAATTTTACTTAGGTTATTTATAACCTGAGAATATTTGAACAAAGAAGAAATAAATACTTAAAGAACTCAAAACATCTGTCTTTATTGTAAATGACTGCCCTGCCTACATATTAATTAGTATTTTAAGGATTTAAAACAGTGCAGCAACCGTGGGGCTGCAAGTTAGATTGGACAGTAATGAGTTACTGATGTAACTGGGCAGATGTAACATGTTTGATACCAGCTTGATTAGTCCTATAATTCAACATCCTCTTGGCCTTGTGTTTTTGTTCTGCACTTAATGCATTTACACACTGGAACAAAATGTTTGGAGCTCATTTATTAGAAATATAAATGAACATGAAAGTAAAGACTAATTTAAAATGTTAATTTGATATTTCAAGTTTTCTCAGAGGCTAAGAAATAAAATTCTCTCAGAGCTGTTTGAAATAAATTCCAAATGGATTCATATATTACATTTTGCAGACTTCTGCAAGTTGATTACTGATGAACATAACAGTTCAATCAAATGATGAAGTCCTTGTAGGGTCATTATGACAAGCTTGGCTGTTATGTCATGTGACCCCATTCATCAGGTCAGAATATTCTGCTCCTTCTCTGCATTCAGTCCAGTCATTTAAACAGTGTCCCTGCTTCCTACAGTGTTAGAGAAAATCAAGGTAACATGTCTAGACTTAGTCATTAGAGCTAAATTTAGTGTTCAAACAATTAGTACACATATATGTGATAAACTGTGTTTATTACTCTGTCATTAGAGGGATTTCAGTATATGATTTAAATATTTTAGAAAGAAAATAATTTAATCTCATCTGAAATGTTTTGGAATGAAATGCAGTTTGATGAGCTGCCAGTTATTTAAGGATGATTTATATCAGCCTCGAAGTTTCCTGAGAGCTTGAAGGCGTTTTCAGATCCAACTTGTCAGACATCTTTAATTTAATGCATTTATCCCCGGTGGCTACAGCTGGTTAGGTTGATTGCCAGAAGTCTAGTTGGCATGGTTATCTAATTTGGGCAGGGATGAGTTGCTCTGGACTAGTCTCGGCATGCCTATGTGAAGTATGATAAAATCAGCTGTTACGCTCAGTCTAATAATGAGTGTACAACAGAGTAGTGCTGCTGACTCAGCCCTGAGTCACTACGCTGGCCCTGATAGGCTCTGGCTAGGCCATTTCTCTCCAGCTGATCTAGTCCCGACATGTCTAAGTAAAAGTATAAGAGGCTGTGGTTCAGCTCTTCTCCCCTCTGATTGCACTTTATTTGCTTCTACTTGCACAGGATGGGCTTCTGACACATTTTTTCTGTAAATACCGGTAAGAAATTTCCTGTTTTAATACATATGTATGTTTTTTTCTGAATTAAAAATTTTTGTTCCAATTATTTAATCTGTTTTTTTGCTCTAATTCCTTTTCATATTCTTCACTGGTCTGAATATCTACAAGTTTTAGACATTTCTGTCTTGGCTGCCTTAAGAAATGTTTTATTTAAAAATGTCATGCTCTTAATGAATTAATCAGTCTTGGCAATGATCATTAGCTTATGATCAAATTAGTAAATCAGCTATTAACATGTTTTGTTTTGATGTAATGGGAAAGTGTAATGACTCATGTTTGTTATTTTCATGACTTCAGTTGCTCATCCTTAAAAAAAACACTGTTAGAGAACATTATGTAAGTTAATAACATCTTATCAATTAATTTTTGTGCAACAATAATTTTGAGTCCAATGCTGATAATACAGCTCCATTACAATCTTAATAATACACATTTAAGTGTTAATGTTTTAAATAGTTCTCGGCTGGCTATTAATCCGGTTCATTAAAGTAGACAAAGTGTAAGAACATGCTGAGTTAAATGGTAGCAACATGCTTAGACATTAACTTCGTAAATATGTTCATCTGGAGAAGCATATTTAACACAAATTAGCCAATATGCCTTTTATATAATTTCATTGTTTGAGAACAGCATACTCGGATTGGTCCAAGTTGTTGGCTGAGTCTGTGACTGATCGATTTGGGACAAATCTCCACGGTGGACAACTAACAACAGTTTCTGATAGGGAGGGATAAATAAAATGATTTATTTTCATGTGGCTGATCAGACAGCTGTATGAAACAGGCGTAGGCCTTTTTTAATGTTCCAGATTACACAAGATGTGGTTTGCTGTTTTGCTTGAATTCAGGCCTGTATTGATTTTTGTATAATCTGCTCTTTGTCTGTTTGCAGGAACAAATAAATACACAATGTCAGCTGACGGAGAATTCACAGAAGCCACAAATGAAAACAAACTGGTGAGAGCAGCTGCTAGCAGTGTTTTTCTCTTTAACTGCTGTTAACTCTTTACTGACTGTTTACTGTTTGTTTGATCAGGTTCAACCAAAGGGAGAGTTTTGTTCTGTACTGCGACATGCTGGAGCCACAAAAGATGTTCTCACCATGAAGGAGGTACGCAATACTGAGGCTGAACTATTACAGATGTCAGGCAGGACGTTTTTATTTTTTAGGGAACAGCCTGTTGTTAACCCTTAAACCTCTGCTGTAAGTGCTATCACTTGTATAACCAAGAGTTTCACAGCAAAGGTAGTGTGTAATAAGTGCTTTCACTACCATGTTACTAAGATACCTCTATTTGAACCTGGAAATTCAGATTAAGCCAAAGATTAACAAGTGATGCTGGTCTTGAGCATGGAGGGTAAATATGAGCATAAATGGAAAAAAAAGTGTAAATATTTAAATAGTTTTGGTTGTGTGGACCAAAAGTAGCAAAAATGGCGATGAGTTTTAAGGGTTTGAGGAAGAAACATTTATACCCCCAACCCCACGGTTATATAGCCACACAATACACATACTGTACATACTGTATGTAATGTGTTATTGTTTTAATATTACATAGTTATAAAGTTTGTATATATTTTTTAAAAACATTTTTTAAGTTTTAAGAGTTTAACTGTTGCATTACCATGAAGAAAGCATAAATTAGCTAACAGCTAATTTCATTGGTGCTGAAAGAATCCAGACACGGCAACGTCTAGTGTAGGATGTTGTTTTTACCTTCAGCTGCAGTAAAGTTGGGATGAAAATGTAGCTCAAACTGTTTTCATGAGCTTGGTCGTTCAGATTTTTGCTGGAAAGCTGTAGGAGGAGTTGGAATTTCCTCAGTGATGAAGGTGTAGTAGTACTCAGGTTCTCTTTATAAAAGAAAAGCAGCCATAGAGGATGGTTAGACACTTTGAACTTTTATTGAATGATTGTTTAAGCAGAAGACTGACTTCTCACCTGAATCTGATTAGATAAAGCATGCATTAACATCCTGTTAAGTTTAGATTGATTCAAAGTTGTCCAGCAGCTGTGAGCCAACATACTTAGCAGTGAAATACTTGCACTGTCCTGGTATCTGCACCTGCACAGATACAGAAACATGCATCTATAAGCCAAGCCTCGCATTACATCAGCATGACGAGACGTGAGAAGCTGATTGGCTGTTGTGTTCTGCAGGTGATGTTCTACCTGGGTCAGTACATCATGAAGAAGCAGCTGTATGACCAGAAGCAGCAGCACATCGTCCACTGCGCCCAGGACGTTCTGGGACAGGTGCTGGGAGTGGACAGCTTCTCTGTGAAGGAGCCGCGGTGAGTTCAGGGAACGTTTGACTTTGTAGCGACTTCATCAGAAAATTCTGTCTGTTAAGCCTTAAATTTGTTTGTGTTGCAGAGTTTTGTTTGCAATGATCACAAAGAACCTGGTGGCGGTGAAAAGCCAAGGTAAGACTTTGTATTTGTCTTTCCTTTCCTTATTCTTTGTGTTGCTGTGGAGGAGCCAAAACTCAGGCTTTTACATTTATTGAAAATGTCTATTTAGAATTAATTACATTAATTAATCTATGAATTTTTGTATGCAAGGGTTAAAAAAAGCGGATCAAAGGATTTATCTACAAAACCATGCATGTATATTTTCCTATTTCAGAATTTTGACTAAAATTAACAATTTCTTTTTTTATAAAGAAGCGACGATGAACTCGAATGATGCACAAAGCAGCCAGACAGACACCGGGACGGAGGTAAGAACCGTCCACATGTTGCTGTAAACTTATACTGTCCTACAGGCCCCATTTAGTAAAATCAAATCAAATGTGTTTTAGGCGGGGGACACAGAGAGTCGGCCTTCCTCTCCAGACAGGAGGAGGAGGAGGCGGAGGAGGAGGAGATGGAGCTGCCGGAGCAGCGACCCGGGTGAGTCTCTCCTCCATCGACTCATCACAGCCGACATAGAAACATGTGACTTAAACTCAACCCTGTCTGGTCTCCACAGGGCCCTCACACACCACCGAGGATGAGGAGGCTGAGGAGGAGTCAGAGGAGGAAGAGGAGGTGGAGGGCAGGAAGAGGAGGAGGTCTGACAGCTACTCCCTCACCTTCGACGACAGCTTGTCATGGTGTGTGATCGGTGGACTGGGAAGCGGACGGGACAGACACAGCAGCCAATCATCTGACACGCACAGCACAGTGAGTCACACACGCGCACACACACAGAAAGCATTATTGTTGTGGTTTATAACTCTTGTTTGTGTGTTTAGACTGAAAGGTCAGAGGTCACAGTCGCGCCTTCAGACTCAGACAGTGACAACTTCAGTGTTGAATTTGAGGTGGAGTCCATCGATTCAGACGATTATAATGAAGATGATGCGTCTCTCTCTGCAGATGACCAGGTAAACACCCCCCCCATCCCTACCTGGACCCCCACAACGAACAAATAACAGCTACTTTCCTCTAGTTTTATAAACAACTGCTTCTTTTTACTCATCAAGCCTTCTTACCTGTTAAAAGGTGTACGAGGTGACCATCTTTGAGGCAGAGGATGAGGACTCCTTCGATGAAGACACAGAGATCACAGAAGCTGTGAGAATAAACACAATTGTGTGTAAGACGCCGTCGTCACGGTGCAGCGCTAACTGTGCGTCTCTACCTCAGGACTACTGGAAGTGTGTGAAGTGTGACGAGCTGAACCCCCCGCTGCCCAGAAACTGTCTCCGCTGCTGGACTCTGCGCCATGATTGGCTGCCCGAGGTGTCCGTCAGCACTCCTAAAGCCCTGCCCACAAAGCCAGCCAGCCAATCGCCAGCCAGAGAAACTCCAGGTAGGAACTTCTGCTATAAATGATCAAACGAGACGTTTTATCTGCATCTGAACGTTTCTCCAACGAATTAAAGTTTGCTATAAGAAGATTGTTTTTTTCCACAAGGTTCAGATGTTGAGGACAATGATGGAGTCGACGTCCCAGATGGAAAAAGAGCAAAAACTCCTCTCCCCTCACAGAGTCTGTCTGATTCCACATTTGCTCCCAACTCCCAGGACCTAATCCCAAATTCCCAGCCTTCCTCCTCCTCGCAGGAGAAACTCTGGAATCCCGAGTCCCAGCCCTCCTCCTCATACTCCTCCTGCGACTCCCAGGAGCTTCTCCCGTCTTCGCCCACCTTTTCTCCCCCTATCGCTCCGCTGGCGTCACTTCCCGAGCTGGAGCGCAGCGTGTCGGCAGAGTGGCGGCTGCCGGACTCGTGCCTGGATCCCTGTCTCATCTGTCAGTCCCGGCCGAAGAACGGCTGCATCGTCCACGGACGAACCGGTCACCTCATGTCCTGCTATGTGTGCGCCAGGAAGCTGAAGAAGAGGAACAAGCTGTGTCCGGTCTGCAGGCTCCCCATACAGTCGGTCGTCCTCACCTACCTGAGCTGAGACGCCCCGTCTGTCCTCATCTGTCTATCCTCAACTACCTCAGCTGAGACGTTTCGCAAAGCAGATGTCTATTTTTGCTTTCATTAGCTTAATTTACATTAAGTTAAATCAATAAATAAAGTTCAGTTTGACCCGTTTATTTCTGAAAATCTTATACAACAGAGCCGAATTTAAAAATATTCATGAATTTAATAATTAAGGAAAAAAAAAGATTTTCTGTTTGAAGGAGTTTTTGATTTGTTTCTAGATTAAAGTTGAAGAGAATGGACTCTTAATTATTGACCTGTTTTAACTCAACTAATATAAATTTGCTGATAACTTCTGTCAGATAAACTCCTAGCAGCTCTGGTTTTTAAAAATGTAGTGTTTGTTTGGGACTATTTAATGTAGCGGATTAGTCTGCTGTTTATGAAGGAGCTGAAAAGTTATTAATTTGGATACAGACCCACGCAAAACTTAGATATTTTTATAATTCTTTATTTCTTGGAGGGATTTTTATTCCTAATTGGAACCAAATTTCCTGTCTTCATCTCTTGTGAAACTCAGCATCGTCTTTGGGATGTTTTTCTGTTAAAAACTCAGCTCATTCACAGGAAGTTTCCCTGAAAGAAGCAAAAGTAACCTTCTAAATAATTGATAAGAGAATGAGAATGAGAATTTGACTAGGAATATATTTTTATTCTGGGTTTGTTGTGTTGCCTTAGATTTCTATTTTTCCACTAAACTGGCAGTCCCTTGTTTTCTTTGTGGGAAACTTTCTAGAAAGTGGGTGAAAAACAGAATTTTTCTGCCATGAATATAAAACATTGGATGACATCTTTATTTATTGTTTGTATTTAAGATGTTCACGTTTATTTAAGATGGTTTACTATGTGAGCTTTAAATTCTATTAAAATTTGTTCATAAGAAACATTAAACTGAATAAAACATCTTTCATTCTTTCTGAGTACTTTAATTACAATGTTTCCAGGATAACAAGATTTTTTTTGCCGTCAAATAAGACCGTATTTAAAGGCTGAACTGTCTACTATTACTATCCTGAATCCCCTATCCAATGCACCTCTGCAGAGGCCTGGTAATGAGCTATTCATTTGATTCAGGTGTGTTGGAAAAGAGTGCATCTAAAATATGAAGGATATCAGCTCACCAGGACTGACTTGGGCACCCCTATATTAGAATATCTACACTTCCACACTCCTGACTAAAATGAATGGCTCATTAACAGGCTTGCAAACACCTTTACGGGCGGTTAAAAGTGAATCGGGTGCATCGAAGTGAAACCTTAAGTTTATCTATGAAAATGCAGATACGGCTCTTTTCATTTGTGCACCGTTTGCATCTAGACGACATCTGCCCTGGGGTCAGTTACCAAAATGAATCTTATAAATCAAATATCAGCTTCTCAACTGCTGCCAAAGTAAACATAAGTCTTTATTCTGTGGGGGCTGCTGTTACATGTAATTCTTAGGATGCCC
>JAVQJG010250864.1:0-12019 GCA_036024015.1 Craterocephalus amniculus | reverse complement strand
TATACTTATTATTATACTATATTATAAAATAATAATAATGACAATATTATTTTTATTCTTATTATCATTATTATTGTTATCACTATTTTCACTTTAAAGGGTAACAATTCATATGGAATATGGAATTCATATTCCATTTTATGATGAAGTTTTTGTTATTTGACTATATTTTTCTGCCAGTTCTGTTTCTGTAATTTAACCATTATTTTTACCTCTTTTTTAACACAGTGTCTGCTGTTAAAGTTTAGATTCAATCCCTTTGGGTCACAGTTATATGAGCAAACAGCCCATTAGTACATTGCAATCAGAGGACATGTTGGACCATATTACAAAGTAACTATACAGGAATTCTGTGAGCAGAAAAACAACAGAAGTCATTGAAAATAAAAAGATCATCTAAAAAATTGCATTTTGATTTGAATGGCTAAAAATTAACTATAACAAACTAAGCTGTTTGTTATTATATATACACCTCCTGATAACCTAAAGTTGGCAATTCAAAATAGAGAGAAAAGAAGTAAAATAGTCTCAACTTATTTCTTAAAAATAAATATTTAAATCTTTATATTCCTCTCTAAAGCTGAGGATCTTCCTCCAGCAGGCAGCTAATAAAACACATCATATCTGGGCCCTGCAGCTGCTAGCCTGGATAAAATATTGATGGCCACTAGTTACACTGTGCAACCCATAAATATGGGTTAATTAACAGCTTCGACCCCTGCTGCTCCCTCATTTAAGAGCTGAACTGCTATGTCTCAAAGAAGCTTCATTTCAACGAATTTGTACATTTCTAGACATTTTTCAAATCGAGCTGCTGTCTGACTTTAAATCCAGTTTCATATTTACACTTTGAGCAACTAAAAGAAACAATACTGTCAAAAAAATGCTGTAGATGACATCTTTGGGTGTTTATGGAGGCAAAAATGCTCCAAACACCTATCATACCTTGAACTTTAACATTAGCAGCAAGCAGCTGCTGCACATACACGACATACACGCTCGTATTGATTATTGTGGGGGCAGCAAGATGATTATCAGCCTTTGTGATGCCCCATAAAAAAAGCCACTGTCAGGCGGAACATGACTGAAACTTGCATAACTCATAAGTAGATATGCAGAAATTCAATAAATTCTTATTTTTTAAATAATAAATGGGTATTGAGCAACCCTATTCTTTGTTTGCAGAGTTGATCACATAATAACCAAACAAAGTGTTGAGTAAGTATAAGTGTATTAAAAAAGAATAAAGACACATATGCATCATAATCACATCACTGATTTGATGCCATGCAAGACTTATGTACGGATAAAGCAGCTATATTCAATTATTTTCAGATATTTTTCAAGCTGAATATAAACTCAACTATTCTGGTAGAGGTTGTTCGTAGGGAAAGTAATATCTCTGCTGTATTTGAAGAGATCCCGCCCAGTGAAACAGTTTGAGACCATAAAGTACAAAATACTCCAAATAAAATCCACACACCTTAGAAAGAGCTTAAGTCTTTCTGTGTGTGTTCATTCGTCATCGACAAATAAGGAAAGACAAGACAAAGGAGGCACACACTGATAATGCTCATGCCAAGCTGTGATGAATCTGCTCCTCCGATGCCACACCCGTATCACCCACCTGCTTCCCTTTTCTGGACGATTGTCTCATGAATCCACTCAAACACACACACACACACACACACACACACACACACACACACACACACACACACACACACACACACACACACACACACACACACACACATATAAAAAGATTCTGAAGATTACATGAAAAGGGCAACCCTCCTTTATTCTTGAAATGATAAATAACAGCAGTATTTGCTGCAGGCAGCAAAGGTCGGGCTACTGGCACGACTCATTTTGTTTCACAAAGGTCAACCAAGGTCCCGCATGCAGATTTAAAGGATTAATACAAGCTCAACTTCTGTCTTAAAAGAGTAAAATAACAGAAAATGAGTAAAATAAACGGAATTTATCTGATGTGCAAGCTTCCAGTCTTTATTTTTCCAGTTTTTATAGACTATAATAATCATGCCTGAGTGCAAAAAATGCTAAAATTCTTCCATTCATTTAGTCCCGCTTACATCTGAAATTAAATCTGCCACAGCCTCATAATCTTTTCTCCTCATCTCCACAATGAGTTCTCCACCCCCACACACCCGCAGCAGTCTCACCCCCGTCCACCCCTCTTCCATACACGTGCTGTGCAGTCAGGAGGAGGGACGCGTGGACTGTGTGCTCCACAAATCAACCCAACTCCTCTGCGGAGCTTCTTGCTGCTCCTCACCAAGAGGCCATCTGGCCCAGCAAGCTGTCTGGCCCGGGTATGTGTGTGTGTCTGCGTGTGCGTACGCATGCCAAGATGCTAACAAGGGGATGACGGATGTGGCATGTGAGGGCTGGTCTGGCACCTCTCTTATTTGTCTCGTCTGCTTCTTCATTTATTAAAACTGCTACGTTTCTCATTAAGTCAAAGTTCTGGGCAACTTCCGCCTTCCAGCCGGCGTCTTCCTCCGTCGCTGCTGCAAACATGATTTATTCATTAATTGATTTTCTTTTTGCACTGCAGCAGAGAGATGTGGGGCTGGAATGAATCCCAGTGTATATTGTGTGGCAGAAAGAAACAAAGAGGCAGCATGGCCAGGTTACAAAGCCTCAGCCAGGTGATGGCTCGGGTAGTTTTCCAACAGCGATGTGGCCAAAGAGGCAGCGGAGACAGCGGCACGGAAACAGAACCAAGAAACCAGGAAAAGAGAACAAATAAGCTCAGCTGCACAAACGTACAGCTAAGTTTGGGACAATCAGATCATCTGATCCAGACCTGAATGGGAAATATTAAAGATTCTTTAACGCAGCTGTTTCTTTGTACCATTGCTGATAGTTTTTGCCGCTTTTTTGTGTGACAGGCAGTATTTACCCAACATACAGCGTCATGTCTGCTTTGCATTAGGTTAGGTTTTCAGAGGACTGCATATCTGTTTTTCTGAGTTGACATACTAACTTGCTGGGGCTGAAATAGTTATAAACTATTCTTTGATCAGTTCAAGAGATCAAAATTGTGTTATTAATGTATTCTCTTACTTTAAAGGGATACTGTGTTGGCAGCTAGGGGGAGCTGAACCTGTACTACTACTACTACTACTACTACTACTGTCATTTAGCAGACCCTTTTATCCTAAGCGACTAACATTTGAGAGAACAACACAAGCATAAAATCAAAAAGTAGGATGTAGCATTAACAGGGAGACTGCTGGTCATCGATGGAGTTATGTCAAGTAGCCTACTCATACATTTTTTAATTTTTTTTGTAACTTCCCACCAACACACGGCACTGTGATAAAATGAAGAACTTTCTATGCTGTTGTGGAATCGTTCTACAGACCACTCTGACCAGCCGATTGTGAAGTAATTCAGGAATTTTTCAAAGTTAATATCTTAGTTTATCAAGTGTTGCTGGTAAATTGACAGATTAATTTGAATGATTTTACATTTATTTTATGATTTTCGGCTTGAAGTTCGTTATAATCGTACAAACACACATTCACTGTCTACCGCATGACATAAAATGTTTGTGACTGAAAGCATTATTTTAAAAGTAGCTCTCCAAAAGAGCAATAACACATGCAGCTTTGCTGGAGGGATCCATTTTTTCCGAGTTTGTGCAACTGGAATGCGGTTTACCTCGGAATTACATCACCAACCCACTTCCACTCGGAATTCCGAGACAACTGGAACGCACCATTACTGCTGCTGTACTGAATAAACGCTGCTAGAAGACGTGGAAAGTAAATCGATGAATGAGCCCAGATGGATACCACAAAGTTACAATGTCTGGTTTCTGAAGGTGGCAGCCACTTTGGTGCACTAACATTCATCAGAAGATGTATCTTTGACCTCAGAAATCATCCATCATTACTAATATAAAGGAGATGTTTGGGCCTGAAGTTACATAGAATCCCTTTAATTTCCACATTTATACAGCTTCAGATTTTATTTATCAGCATACTTATTTCTTATATGTCTCTTTCCAATGTGATTATGCCCATTTTACATGTCTAAGAAGTATTTATTTAAGAAAGGTGCTGCATAAAAAGCTGAACTAAAATGACATGTAGCCATGTCTCCTCCTTCATTAAATAAACTTTCATAAGTTTTTCCTCAAACTCTGCCCTCTTCTGCACAGAACAATAATACTGAAAGGCGGGCGAAAATAATACTCAACATTTCTTTGAAAAATAGAAATTTCATGATGGAAATAACAGAATATGCTGCACCATATACAGTACAATTTGCTTTCTCTCTATGAAGGCTCAGTGTTACAGTCGTCTGTACAAAAATATACCACGCAGTCATGCAATCAATAAACACAAAAGCACTTGAGAGGCTTGTTCAACCCTTCCCTGCCGGTAAATGTGGTTGTCAGATTATTGATTCTGGTAACTGTTATTCTGTTGGAAATATGAGGGGGCAGGGATTTTCAGCTTAAGTGTCCTGACCTCCACAGTGTGACTGACTCTAACCTGAGCAAAGCTGCTTCACCACGGCATGATCTTCACCTTGCGGAAAGTTCCTTTCATGTATTTCAACAGGTTTTTATTTTGGTGAGAATGTAGTCTGCTGTAAACTGGATAGCTTTATTTCTTTTATCATGAATGCAGAATCTATTTAACTCTATGAATGCATAGTATTGCATTCAGGACCTCATGCATCTGCTTGTTGCTATCATTTAAAAAAGGGGAATGTTTCATGAGTTATGGCACCTTGATTGAAAAAGAATAAATCAGCTGATTGTATTTTTTGTAGATTTGCTCTTTCAATACTTTCTGCAATCATTTAAAACAAAACCAACCTCTTTGTGCAAAAACAGTGAATCATTTCTTACATCCTTTCTTTCATTCAATTGGTATGATTTTATTTATTATAATAATCATAATTTTTTATCTGTTTTTTACATTTAAGAGCTGTAGAAATAGAAGCAAATGGAACTCTTACACCTCTAAAATGTCCGGTTTCGTCACGCAGGGATTCTCCTGTGAGAAATAACTTGTTCTGCTCGGCTGACCTCAATAAACGCCAGCAGGAACACCTCATAACTCTCTTGTTCTCACTCAGCCTGAACGCTTGCAGGATCAGGGACTAAATTTGGCTCTGGTCCCGATGTGTCACCCTAAACTAAAGCAAACTCCTGTAAAACTGTGTCGGCAGGAAAGAGACTGCGACCCAGTGAGGAGATCTGGAACAAAAGAGCAACACATGAAGTCGGAAACTGTAACATGAATGGAATCTGTGCAGGGAAAAAGAAAAAGATTTTATCTGCAGAACAGAAATCCATTTCCCTCCCTGCTTTGTTTCTTTTGTTCTCCTCCCCTTGACCTTTTTTCATCCTTTATTACTCCTCCAAAGAGGAATGCCATTTTTCTTTTCCCCGCCGTCAGCACCCCTCAACACTGCTCTCAAAGACAAGTGCTATTATCTTATTATGTTGTTACACGAGTGATGCAGGACCATTTATTCAGCCTGTGACATTCAGAGAGGCCCGTGGCATTTATGGAGGCACAGCTGGGATGGTTCGCGGATATTATTCAGCTTAACACACAGAGGGACACAAAAATCTGATCCAGGATCAGAAACAGCTTCATATCAAGTCTGTCTTTATTGCATAGACAGAAATAAAGGACAAGACTCCACATCCGATGCCTCTGTTTGTAAGATGACTGCATTCGATCCCTCAGGACAGATCACACCTTTAAAAACAATCTAAACTTGTGAAATACAGTTTTCACCTTCCTGCTGTGTTCAGGGATCTGTTTGGTTTGATGTTTTAAAGCTGCAAATGTCTGAAGTCTCAACCCTTAGAGAAAAATCACGTGTTTCAAAGGTACAACCAACATGTGAATAACATGAATCACATTTAAGCTACGTGAGACTGACCAACAGGTTTTCCTGTGAATCACATGCTAACGTGGGGTTTACGTGTGATTCATATGTTCTGCACATGCAAATCACATACAAATGTTCCAAAACTCCATGTTTGCACATATGCAAACATGTGAAATTCATATGTTTTTTCTGTGAACGTACTCATATCTAATCATCTCTGATCGGCTGGATCCAGACCTCTTTGTGTCTCACAGAGCCGACTGAAAACCAAGGTTGGTAGAGATTCTCAGGTCGTTGCCCCAAAATTGTGAAAGTTACTTCCTCTTGAGTTCAGAGCAGCATCCTGTGCTGACTAGCCTGATGGTGCATTTTAATTAGATATTTTGTTGTTTTTATTAGTCATTATCTTGAATATGTCTGATGAATTATTGTATTTTTTGTATTTTTCATATTTTTACCTTGTTAAGTACTTTGTGAGACTTTTGACTTTGATAAACTAAATTTTACTTACCTACTTAGTAAGTGCAATTTTACTTTGCCTTCCATTTCAATTTGTCCACTTTCAGCTGAGCCTGATCCTTTAAGAAAGTTTCATCGTGGTATGTGTTTTAATAAAAGATTGTAAAAAGAGACACAATGCTCGCCTACAGCGGCTGCCGGCACTGCCAGGAAAGGATTAGCCCACGTGTATCTGCAGAAGAGGTAAAAATTATTTTCTAATAATTTCTCTGTATTCCAACGTTATGAGGAACTGGGCAGTTTTTAACCCTTTCATGCACTGTATCCACTACAGTGGACACCTCAACCTGTTTTCTAGTATATGCACAAGTGAGGATGGTATTAGTGGGCATTAGTGAGTCATTCAGTGCACTACCACTCACTGTGGAATAAACAAATATATCATAAATACATAGATTGTATTAACATATCAGCCTCAATGATCAAGGAAATACTATAAGTGTGTTTTTTCATGGAATAGATACATAATAACCAAAACAGGATATTAGCCTGTTTTATAAGTATTTCTACAAAATAACAAATGACACAGTGTACAAGCAGTTCTCATGCTCAGCTGACGTTTTGTTACTTATGTAAGAAATCCCATCCAAACAAGCCAAAAAAAATGTCAGTAGTGCAAACCTTATGTGTTGCATTGCCATGGCAACCTGCAGTAAATCCATTAAAATACATTAAGCTTGGATCTGATGTGCTGCCAAGTTATATCAGTTAACAGAACAAAGATCATCACAGATAATACTGAATAAAAATAAATCGTTAATAAAAACTGAAGAGATTCCTGCATGATGGGACACTGTTAAACCAAAATACACCATCAAACGGCCACAATTAAAGCGTTGTGATGCTAAAAATAAACAGCAGAGAAATAAAGAGTCCTGTAATATGCTTTTATTTTAGTATTTCTCTTCTCTTCTTATTAGCAGGAAATGCTGCTGGATTCTTCACCTGTCTGTGATCTAGAAGAGTCAAATGAGACGCCATAAAACAGCCTCTTTAATGGAAGTCTGCACAAAACAAAAAAGCCCAGAACAAAGAAACTTAACCAGTGTTGTCCCTCCCATTGCTTCTGCTTGGATGCAAAGAAAACTGCTCTTAACAGGCTTCGTTCTACAACCATAACAAGGAATCTCCACTGAAACTATAGATAGATGCATTATACACAGACAAACCAGTGGCCTTGTTTGGGATGTTCACTTATTCTCCAAAATCTGAGCATCCTCCGGACACAACGATGCAAAAACAACAAGCCACAGGAGAACAATTGGCGGCTTTTATGTTTGGTTGTCAGCTGGCTGATTGCAGCGTTGACCTTGTCAAAACTAATACCCGGGGGGGATGTTGAGAGGAGCAAGAGGAGGAGGGGCTGGACCGTTTCTTTTTTTAGTTTTGTGCTTCTCAACTCCTCTTTAATTTCCTCCCATTTGCATTCATGAGTTTTAGCATCATCTCCTTTTTCTATTTTCCAATAAAGGTGACCACAAACGCTCTGATAGCTTTCTTTACTATTAAAAGTCCTTTTTTGGAGTGGATTGAGCTGAATTTTTGTGATTAATTTGCCAAAAAACCTCTACTGCTTCTAAAAGATCAATATCACTGTAAAATCACCGGACATAAATAAAGCACCTTAGAAGGGGAAGCACATCTTTAGGCAACAAGTTGTTCTTTGGTGATGCATTGTCCGCTGTAAGAGAATAAAAATCCCTGAGAGGCAAACAGGAACGGAGGCAGACTGCAGGGTGAGTCTGTCTGCATCCCACAGAGTTTGACAGATTTCAGAGGAAGCAGCCGCCTCCACTCTGCGTCACAGCTCCCACACACCATTTTGTGTTGGATCCCATTCATTTACACCACATGACTGAGTAAAAATATAGATTTTCTAGGCCGTCATCTCTGGACGGCTCTGAAAAGTGTCTGCTCATAACAGGATAGAAGAAGCCCACGCTGGTGGCAGCAGCTTCTGGATGTGATACAGGAAGGTGAAACTCTGGGATGCTGGTCCGCCAGAAACTGGAGGGGATCTACATGTAACAGGAGGACTGAGAGGACCGTGGTTTATGAAATGATTTACAGTTCAGTAGTTTTAAAGGAAGTAATAATAGAAACAACTACTCAACCAGTCCTGGTGAGGCAGATTCAGTTGGTGAAAGTTGACAGATTTGTTCATGTTTATGGGAGTGTTGCTTTTGGTAAACTGGGCTGAGAACTGAACCATCTTTGGCTCATATGGGTGCCAGAATTTGGGTAAAATACATGCCTGGTTTAGCTTTAATATCCCGACACAAGCCACAGTATTTGGGTTATTTGTATCTTCCAGTCTATCAGATTTGGGATTTAACCATTTTGACTACGTGGTGTGGGTCAGAACTTTGCAAAGTGAAGCAGAATTTGGTGAAAATGCTCCTCGTCTGTGGAACTCAAACTCTGTCTGCAACTTTCCTGTCAATTTAAAGTTTATTTTAATTATTTTAGCCCTTGTTTGAAGTGTTACTTTATTTCTGCCACTAAAAATACACTTTTATAGAATTGATTTAGTCATTTAATGTTTTTTTTTCAAATTGGTTCTTAAATTTCAATCATATCGTTTATTTTATTGCTTCTTTTCACATATATAAAGGAAAAAAGAAGTCTTTCAACCAAGTGAAAAAGATTCTGAAATTTACATGATAAACGCTAAAAATGTTTAAAACTGAAGAGAACCGAAATAAAAAACTTGTTCCAATCTCTTATCAGCTGATTGAAATTCTACACGATGTGTTGACAAAGCAGACATTCACCCTTCCAGGCACTGCAGCACACATTGCAACGCTGCAGCAGAATAATCAGCCTTCCCCTCGCAGTGCATGTGGTGGAGGTCAAAAGCAATCTCTGTTCCCCTTTCTCCTCCTCATTCTTTCATTTACAGTCGGCCAGCCACCCTATGCTCTGCTGCTCTGCTAAACAGGCATTTTAAAGCTAATTCACCACCGGGAGCTGCAGCTCGGCATCAACACCTCAAGTATGAAGCACATATTAAAGACCAGGGCCAATAAGTCGCCTGACATTTATGTACCGGGGAAGTAGGACTCATGTGAGGCTAATGTTATGCTAGAGAAGTCAGAATGTAATGTGCAGATTGAGACTGGAGCTTTCCGTCACAGGCTGTAAACAAAACATAATTAGCAAGTATGTGGAAGCAGCTCCGACTGTTTTTAGTGTTTTTCTTGTTTGCTTGAATTTATAGAAGATCCTCCCCAAAGACCTGCAGCAGTGTGTGGTAAACATGTTCATGTGATTCATTATTTCTCTGAAAAACATTGCATATTGAAACAGTCATGCTGTTTTGAAAGAAATCCTGGCGTCATTCAAAAGATTTATATAATAATTAAATAATGTTTAGGCAGAAGACATACCATCCTGTTCACTGCAGAGGAGGCTAAAGTCTGGTTTTAGAGTTTCCCCAGTGGGAAAATAGACCCAGGAAATGTCCATGTTGGAGTTGAGGAATAATGATAATGAGTAATTTAAGCCTGTGTGGGTGTAGGAACTGTTATATTTAGACATTCACTTCCCGTTCACAGTGGGTGTTTTCAGATTTTTTGCAAGGTTTTGATGTCACAACTATTATCTGTTGGGTAAAAAATCTTTTCAAGTGTAACACAAGCACTGATAACTGAGCAGGATGGTCCTTTATCTCTTTAGAGTGAGCTAATGCTGTGTGTTATAAATCAGTAAATGTCATTATTGCATCAATTTGAGCTGCTATGGGAAAATAGAGCTTTGACCTAAAATAGAACAAATGTCACAATAGGAATGCTAACATTGTAACACAAAAACCAAATCTGTGTATCTTCCTTTGGAATTTCTCCATTTTACTGGGATTTAGTGGTCACTGGACCATCTAATGATCACCTTTGTGTGAAAGAAGAGCTGGATGACCCCCTATTCTGTGACCCTGAAAAGTAAAAGAGCATGATATCACTATACCTCAACAAAGTGGAGCAGCATATAAAGCAATTTGGCCATTTCCACCATAATTTTTAATATGACTTGATGTTTAAAAGAAATAGTATTTAAAACGATTCTATTAGCATCACTGAGATGTTAACTGGTTTTTTATATCAAAGCTAAATAAAGCACCAACCAAAAATGCAAAAAGTAACAAGAAACCAGACAAATAAGTAAAAAGAGTAATCCCGTCCATCGCTCATGGGAGTTGAACCCCAGTTTCATTTTTCCTCCAATTCACATAATCTGGTCTCATTTTCTGCTAAGGTGCTTTTAATAAAAACTCTTAAAGTCTTAAAACTAAGATGCTCTTTTGTCTAAAAACCAACTGAACTAAGCATACGTTACGCTCAACACTGACGGCTAAGCGATACTACAGTATAACTGCTTCATGTCCCCTTTAAATCCAAATGCAAACCATCAAAAACGTGTTCAGGGCAAAAGCTGATGCAGACATGCTGCCGTCCTGCTTCCTCTGCAAGTCAGCATCTATTACATATTCAAAAACATTTATATATAACTAATGTATGAAGAAATGTGAAGTTCAAGTTCAAGTTAATTCTTTAAGAAGTCAGGAAAAAAACTTGAGTGTTTCTGCCCTATAATGAATCACTGTACACAATTCTCACTCGAGTAATGGCTCACAGATGTCAGCAGGGGACTAGTGGTGGGGTTTTTCCCATGGGCTTTACTTCTAAAGAGAGCAATGTGTTGGAACAAATGTGCTGCGGAGCAAAGAACAGACCCTCTAATCAATAATTGATCCATGGATCTTCTACATTAATAAATGCGGGGGGTAGGTGTTGCTCTCTGGAAGCATATTTGTCATAAAAATGGTTCAAATGGTTTTTTAGGTGGATAAAAACTCCATCAAGGCCCATCGTGGGAGAAATAAACAGATGCTGGTAGTAACACGGAAGACGTTGCACACGTTTGATCCGCTGTTTCACTTGATGCTGATGAATGAGCAAACTCGGGTAACCATAGTAACAATGCTCATTGTTCCACCGTAGGACAACCATACTCTCCTCAGAGGTCTGGCATCAGCGCTGGCTCTGCTACCGAAAATAGAAGCCAGAACACACACTCTAAACACACACAGCCGCTCTCTGGGTTTACTACAGACACACATGCAGTTTCTCCCCAGAGGACGCTTCGGCCAAAGGAGAGGAAGTGCAGCAAAGTGTGCGCTAACCTACATTCGCTGCACAAGTCCTGCAGCTCAGCCTTTAGTCACTCTGTGCCAGGCCGTGTGTGTGTGTTTGTGAGCGGTTTCTACTCGTGGGGACAGAAATATGTGTTACGGGGACTGAGCCCTCATGTGGGAATGAATATCAAGGGTTGACTCCCGGCTCTGGATATCGCAGTTAAAGTTGTAGATTAAATCACACAGCATGCATCCTTCTGCAGGAAAGCTCAGTGTCATAACATTTTAATATATCCGGATTTAGGATATGAGGGCTGCACGGTGGTGTAGTGGTTAGCACTGCGGCCTCACAGTGAGGGGGCTGCGGGTTCAAATCCCAAGTTGGTCAGGAGCCAGAGGGGGCGTCTGATTCTGGCTGAGGAGGGCTTTGACACTGTGGCCTTCCTGTGTGGAGTTTGCATGTTCTCCCCGTGTATG
>JAVQJG010250825.1:0-34864 GCA_036024015.1 Craterocephalus amniculus | reverse complement strand
CACACACACACACACACACACACACACACACACACACACACACACACACACAGGGATGCTTCAGTTGTACTTAGTTTTTTATATAGGAAAGGTGACTTCACTTTTATACCACAATGCATGACTTCATCTCTGTCCTGTTACACCACTTTGTCATCTTTTTGTTCACATACAGAAATGGCACTCCATCACCTTTTTGGTTTTATAGCTGCAATCATCTCAGGAGTTATGTTTACAGACTATCATTTGCAAAAAAAGCAACCAATTATCCAGCTTATTAGAGGGCTATGTGCTGATCTGGAGTAATCAAGTGTGTGTTGACAGGATGCCAACATAAGCAAACCCAGTACATACCATCCCACCCCCGTTTGTCTGTGGTAACACAATAAAGTTTGATTTTATTTGATTTAATGCAACAGACAAGCTGGTTCAGGCCACATCCCTCAAACATCAGTGGTGCATCAACTCCAACCCTCATCCTCTTTTTTGAAAAGTACATTTATAGTCATTCTTGCATACATATACTTGCCTGTAAGTGACAACAAGCAGCGCATTTATGATTTGGTGAATCATCATTTTGTGCTCTTGCTGCTTCTAAAATAGTCCAGTCCTCATGAGGATTAAGACAATGGTGGATGGAGCTGAGAGAGCGAATTGGCTGCCGAGTTATTAACTCAAAGCTCAGATAAGCAGCGATCACTGCAGCAGCTGCAGCCAGCCGCACTCTCGAGCACATTACCAACACCTAGCCCACAAGATAAGGGATTAGAGGGCACAAAGGCGACGGTTTGTCTAGTTTTCCAACATGATTATACTTGAGTTCTGTGTGTCCCATTCAGCTTGCAGGGTTCTCCCACAGCACCATCAGGTGTAATACACAGAGACAGCCATGGCATAAGTGCTGAAAGCAATAAGGAGGAGACAGGGAAAACACAGACAGAAGAAGGGTCCCTTTTAATATTTGAGTCTTGATGAAAACTGTTCTCTATGAGTGTAAAATATTCACCAGGAGCCAAACCTCTGTGCAGCATTTAAGCGTAAATAAGGCTGGATTATGCTCACCTCCCAGTGTTGATAAGGGCAGGAAGATGAACTTGCTTTATTAGATACAGGGATTAGCATTGGTGAGGGGTTTGAGCAGAACTGCATTTCTATAAGTACGGCTTGGCACTTCATGGGGAACCGAGAATGGAAAAAGCCAAGATTCAGGTCAAATTTATTTTGTGGGAGTTGTTGGATCAGTATTGCCATTTTAATACTGATTTTTCTAGCTTTTTTTTTTGCAACTTAACCCTAATTGCATGGGTCTAATGCAGCAGCTAGCTGAGAAAACTAGAAATATGTGGCTTTTTTTATATTTAAATGCATCAAACTGCCTCTTAGATGATTTTACTTCTGTAGTCTGTGCTTTCTTTATCATTTGCTGCTGAAATGACCCAGTTTACCTTAGGGAATCAATAAATTCAATCTTATCTCCTCTTGTGAAATTTCTCATCTCACGAGTATTACTCTACAGTGTGGAACAGCTCCAGGCACCTCTGCAGACATTATCACATCCTCAGCCGCTTCCACGACATCCGTGCACCCACTGTCCCTCCACCTGTCTCATAAAAAAACAAAAGGCAGCATTATTTGGCCTCTGTGCCTGCTCGAAGGGAAACACTCGCATGATTTGCAGAGGATTTAGGGTTAGCCAGCCTAGTTAGCCAATTTCTTCTAACAGACAATGCAATACATTGAGGGGGGGGACCACAGTGGTGTTTTTGGCTAGCGGTAAAAATAAAGAAACGCCCTCTCAGACACTGATATAAATACGCGTCCATCAGTGCTTCTTTTGGCTGCAGTCTTGGCTCCTATTGGGCTTTAGAATCCCCCTGGAGGCCTCATGTCCAATTAGATCATTGAACACAGCAGTAAGGAGAATGCTACTGCAGCTAAGTGGAAAAGAAAATCCCCCATGGAATCCAGGGGCCTGTTGAGTATGAACAGAGGCAGACATTCAGTTCATAAACCTTGTATTTTATAAATGTTAAGATAATACACAATACAGAAAAATAAATGTGTTAAATGAATTCAAATTTGAACAGAAGTAACACAAGATCGATGCAATGTTGTGTACATAGTCCTTTGGTGCCCGTGGACTCTCAAAGGCGGTATAATTAGACAAACTTTAATATGAGGCAGTGGGGTCAAGAGATACTCAGCATAGCTTCACATGGGAAAATATTAAACATGAGCACAAGCTAATTAAAATGAAGTTTTTGACCCATATCTTGGTTGATATATCTCACTGACTCCAAGCAAGCAGCAACAAGAGAGAACGATCAGATGAGCTGTTTTTTTTAATTATGTGATTATGCATGGGCTGTGGGTTTTCTGTGCTGTCTAGCTTTAGAGCTCCAAAGATGTGAAGCAACAGATATACCGAGACAGATACACATCACATGCCGATAAACACATCCAGGAGAAGCTGAAATTACAAGTGGGAAACAAGTACTTAATACCTTTAAACATAAGCTGAAACATTACCAAATATCTGTGTAGCCAGGGATGATTTCCAAACATTAGTTTCAGTTTTTATTAAAAAGTTTAGCCGTTCAGACAACGTGCTCTTAAAGACACTGCACACAATTTTTATGTCTAATCAGTTGGTGATCAAGAAACACCTCCAGTAGTCTTGGGTGGTCTGCTAAGAGCTCCTCATCCAGCCAACACTGAGTATTTTTATTCAGAATGCGCCGCTCACTTCCTCTTCTCATGTCTGACAGTTTCATGCATATTGCATGCGCCAGCGTCAGCCCTTTGCTGCACGGAGGCTCATCCTCTGCCAACAACAAAAGGACCATCACAAGCATCCAGAGAGCAACATTCCCATATTGCACATCAAACCGTGGTGAATATGGCGCCTGATCCAGGGCCCAATCACAGCGCAAGGTGCCGCTTATTGATCCAAACACAGATCTGAAGTGAGGAAAATGTCTCAATTTGCAAACAAGGCTAACTTTGACCCAGGATTGCGGTTAAAACGTGTTGTAAAGCTGGAGTTAAAATGGGGACTAAAGTGTTTGTGTGTGTGTGTGTGTGTAAAAGTGAGAAGACAAATTATTAGACAGCTAAAAAGTTCAATGAGGCAGAGATCTAAAGGCCCTTGAGGTTAAAGGGGAAAGCAAAGACCAACATAACGGAAAAGAAAAGGGCACACTCCAAAAGAATGGAGCCTGTTTATCTCTGCAGGTATTTACATGAAAAAAACATGTAAATCCCAGATTTATTCACAGTCATTTTCAACAAATTACATCAAATAATGGCTAAAGGTGTTTGACAGTTGTCAATAAATCAGACTCACGGCTCCTATCTTGGCAAAGATGCCGCAGTATCCCAGCTTTACAAGCTGATTAGAGCACTAAACACAGCTGCTCCAAATAAAACCACCCGGCGCTGTAAAAATGAAGGCCACAAACAGCTTCATTGGACGTAAATTCAATCAGATGCTTCCCAAATCCAAGCATCAGGTTTTATTCTGTGAAAAGGAGTTGGCGAAACTTGCAAAACTGCTCCTTCCAGTAAGTACTGGGCTGGTCAAATGTAAGCAGGAAAAAAACAAAATAATAAAAAAAAAACAGTAGGAAATATTCATTTAGAGCTTCTTTTGAGTTTGAGTCAAAAGGTAGAAGAGGAAACCATGAACAAGAAAGGAACTGTATTATACTTTCCTTTGTCGTATACTAACTTACAGTCACACAAAATTTTACCTCTCATGCTACAAGAACTGACATGACAAAAAGTTGTTTTCTCTCCCTTTGCGTACTAAATCAACACTCACTTGCTGACAGGGTCATTTTGCATCTGGATCAATCCTAAGTTCCCTGCATGAAAACGAGACCACAAAGCAATTCAGTGTCTTGGAACCAGTGAGACAAAAGCGGAGAAAAAAAAAATTTTAAATCAAGATTTATTCTGTCTCAGAACTGACCACACGTGGCAGAGGAGCAGTCAGATTGAAGTATGCCAGATGATGAAGTCAGCCGTTCTGGGAAGTTGGCAGGAAAAAAGACCAATTAAAAAGCGGGGAGCCGTCAACGCTTCGCCTCGCACCGAATCGCTCAGGGGAAAGGGGGAGAAAGGGCGCCGCTTTGATGGGCAGGTGACGAGAGGCATTTACTGTTACTGGTCAGGACGTTAAAAAGCAGTGGAGGTCGGACGGGCACTTCTCACACACTGAAAACCACTGTGTCCTCATACGACCTTTCTGATGACACATATTGAAGTAGCTGGATGAAAATCATCCTTTTAATTCTTTTAGTAGGTGTGAAAATCTTATGATCACCAAAGTAAATAAGCTAAAGTAAGATTAAAATATGGAGTGGTGAAATGTTCAAAGCTTCCTCAGACTCTGCTGGATCAACAAGACTTCATGTAACCTCAGAGCAGCTGATAAATCAGAAGTTATGTCAGGCAGATTCTTGTGATATTGCCCTAAATCAGTTCCAGCCTCCTTTCAGATGAGATTGTGTTGCGTGTCGCAGTGAGAGGAGAAACATTTGCATCTGGGGAATGATGGAGAGTTTGAAACCTCCACGTCTTGCTGACAGTGATTCATTGTTGGTTGACTGCATTTTGAAGACAATTATGCGCTCAGAATGATGAATTCCTCTTTTTGAACACATTTCTTTATGAGTTCTTTGTAGGTCTTTCAAGGATCTTAAAATCTCTAACATGTTAAGGAAAACATTACATTTATAGTAGAGTGATTCTAGTCACTGTGAGGTTGAACATGAACTTCATTTCAGAAAAAATCTAATATAAATGCATCCATGAGGGCATCACTTTTCATGAGGTAACTAAAGTAGAAAACTAGAAAAACTAAATGCGAGTCATCCCAGCCACAACAGCAAGCACCAGTGAAAGCTCTTAAACTGTCGGCCAATTAAAAGAGCCGATAATTTGCGCTTTGAGATAATTGGCTTTGGCAGGCAATTTCACAGCATGGACGGTGGATTATTTCACAGAGAAACAACACATAGTGGAGAAAAAAAATGACCAAATTAAAAAAAACATCCATAGAACATCATGAACAAGGTACGTTTAACTGTACTGGGATGTTCTGAATAATCCACAAAGAGGCAGAATCAATTTTTCAATCAATTTTTAAAATAGTTTTCCGTAAAGATGGAATCTTTTCAATAACTGAATTTTCTGATAAATTTAGAAAAGCGGAGAATACACAAGGCAACTGTAAGAAGAGAGTCAAGCTAAAAAAGGACTAAGAGGACAAAATTTGCTTCATCCTCAGCTGCTTCTGGAGCAGGAATGCAGCACAGTAATCCACCACTGTTGTAGCTATGGACGGGGTCCTTGCATGCGGGAGGTCCCGCCATGGTGCCACTGGTTCAGGAAAGATGCATATAAGTTCTAAACATGGAAACAAAATGGCGATGTTGTCCTATTTATTCAATTTTGAGCCCACTATTCAAACATGAGCATTTCCTGACATCCGAAACAGCAGTTTTGTCTACATTTCCTTCATATTTAGCTATATTGTCATCCATGTCAAGTTGTTTTATTTCCTCTGTGTTCTGCTCTGCAGTTTTTGAAATTTTTTTTTTTTACATTTTATATGCCTAAGCCATCATAATTTGTCTAGCTCTCATTTGCACTTGGGTTCCTTTTGCAACTACTCCAAACTGTCACAAAAATTAAGACTAAAAACAATTTGAGACATGCACTTAGCTTTCTCTCTGCCCTTAAATATAACTAAGCTGTTTGTGAACAGAAGCACAATCATGCATTTTAGCAAAGATGTCCAATATAGGGCTAAAATGAAAGAGGAAAATTTGTCTGACCTATAAACCCAATACAAGTTTTATGGAGAAATAAATGAAAGCTGCATGAAAGGGCATGGTACCTTTTCATGAGTAATCATTTTAGAAAATACTTTTTTTAAAGCAGAAAGAACTACAAAGAATTTATAGATATGAGGACAGTTTGTTTGCAACAGCGACAGAGTTAGACTTAAGAGGCCAACCCATTGGTTATAGAAAAGCGTGGCCTACTTTGCTGTCCAAAATGCTCAATGTAATCTCTTATCACTCTGCACAATCGCCTGACAGAGCACAACAACATTGTCAATCATTTCCCAGGCCTTTTCTCTTGAAAGCAATCACCTAGACAGACGGACGCACATAAGAGATCCATGATGAACGAGTCCGTGGTGCAAAGCAGCTGCTCCCCCCATCCGGGACGTGGAGAGCCACAAAAATAGTCAGCGACAGGCATTGCAGATGTGATCACTGTCCATCCATGAGCAGGATCTGTCGGCAGTTCCTGAAGGCAGCACAAGCTCTAAATACATTGCTTTGAAGTGCACTGTTAGCAGCAAAGGGTAACAGATCAAACCACTGCATAAGTCCCACTTCAAATACGTTTGCTTTCTCAAAAACGTCTGGGCTATGTCCTCTTGAAAAAATACTTGGAAAACTTCTAATTCAGTTCTCTCCTCAGCCATTTGATAGTGTAAGGGATTTTCCGTAAAGTGGCTTGGTAAGGAAAACTCCAAGCTTTGATTTACAATGTATATTTATGTACTTTGACTGAGCTGGTTTCAAAAAGAATTGTCTGCTGGAGTAATGAAGAACAAATAGAAAAAGAATGCACGGACCGCTTTATGCAGCAGTGAACTTCTGAATCAGCCGAATATCAAAATGTAGCTGACTTTTGAAGCCAATAAATAAATAAGAAGCATCTCACAGCAAAATATCATCCAAGAGAGCCGACAAGCCCGACATGAAATAATGTTCATCTTTGACACTGGAAGTAGAAGTTTGAAGAAGTTATCTTTACTCTGCAGTGAGATATTTTTACTTAAACCTTTAAGGCATCTTTAAGGAGTCAGCAGAAGCCTCCTTGTAAGGATGTCTGGCCGAGGAGAAAATAAGACATATTAAATATAATTTGTCACAATTCTTCATGTTAATGTTTTTTTGAAGCATAATAACACATCTGAGAGCAGTGGATGAGCCGCAATTCCACCTCCCCGCTATCAAGGGACACCTCACCAAAAGCGGCCTGCTATTTAGCCGTCTTAACAGCATCAAAGGTTGACTACGCAGTCATTTCTTCAAATAATAAGACTAATCTCACTCCATCATCTTTCCAGACAATAAACTTGCATCATAAAGTTTTTTCCTCTACACTGCTTTGAGTTTAGCAAGTGTATCAGTTGTGTTGTGAAGGTCTATCTTTTTTATCCAGCCAAACCTGGAAACAGTCATCCATGTTTAAATGTTTAATTTATTTACTTTGGATGGACTTTTCCAGTTGTTTCATATCACCAGTTCTGGTAGAGCTGTGCTGATTATCAGTGATATAAAAGGTTTATGTAAAAATAAAAAAGTTTTCTTTTGGAGCACCACAGTCAATTATTGATTTGTTCACCCCACTAGTTACTACCAAGAATCAGATGCACGACTGTCCATGTAGTTTCACTGTTCAAAAGTATGTCTGAGAACAAGAAATAAATAAAAACACATTTACTCTACTTCCATTGTATCCCCATTACATCACACTAGAAGTTGAATGTTGACCCTGACAGACACACCAAACAAAGCTTTGTAAAGTAATGTTTAGGAACTGAGACATGTTTCAATTCAATTGTCAAATCTCCCAATCGGCTTTCATATGCCTTACAAGTTTTATTTAACAATTTCAGGCTGTTGACCGTACTCTTGTTTGGATTACACCAAGAGAGGCAAGATGTCCAGCTTGATGACGGAAATGTATTCACTCCCGCTGGCAATCCTACTGGTATTCAATCTGAGAATGGGCCAATCTCCAGTGTTGTTTACCAGCGATCAGATGCATTCACTCCTCCGCTCCTGAAAGTTATTGGCCGACTAGTAACTGCACACTGTGTGGAGCATGTCAGGTGTATACATCCTCCAATCATGTCCAGATCTGGTCCCTTAAATGTCCTTGTTTGGGAGTAGCTCAGTTGCTCAGTATTTGTAAATCAAACCCCCTCATTTGTGTGTTAAATTAGTAAATATAAAAAGGAAGTGTCCCAGAAGTTTAGGTAAAAGAAAATTCAACCTTCACCTCCAGTTAGTGATGTTAGTGACTGAAGCACTTAAGGCTGCAGTAGAATTTATAAATGATCTGTAATCTGCCTTTAAAATACTAATCTATGTGATATTAAATTTTCCTTTTTAAACCGTTTTATTGCTCCGCGTAGTCCTATTACTTGCATGCTTTTGTTTACTTGATGACAGCAGACCTCACACCCTAAATCCTCATCAACCCACCGCTGCAGGTCGTCCACTGCCAGGTGGACCACCAGCAAATAATCACCTACAGTGAGGGGGAATTACTGTTGCCGTGGAAACACCATTTAGGAATCCCATGATCTTTAGCGCGCATGCCGCCTTCTGCCTAATTTGCCGAAATTCATTCATCATTCTGGTCCATCCCCGGGCTTCAGTAGCAAAATCATTAACAGACTTCTAACTGCTCAATGAAGTAGGCATGATTATCACTCATGTTTATGCAGACAATGACTTCAGTTTGCAGGATGCAACTTTGCATCAAGCTATGGAAACTTTCCTGAAAGCTGTTCCAGGCGAATTCATAATTCTTATATGGATTAAAGTAAATTAAGATGGTAGGTTTCCAGTGACAGCACAAAGAACTCCCAAAATAAAATAGACAGGTGCTTCCCCGCAATGTTTTTTCCCACACAGTTTCATGTGATTGAGTGGTAAAATCTATATAATTATATGTGAAACCTTGTCATCATGTGTCACAGGAAGACTGGATTTCAGAGGGAATTATGAGTTTCATGTAAATTGCCACAAGTGACAATCACAATCACATGTGAAACTCCGAGTTATGCATGGTCATGTTTTACATATTTTATAATTAACCCTTGTGTGGTGTTCATTTGTTGTTACTCAGCCAGTTTTCATGGGTCAGGTGGAACCGTTGCATTTTTTATAAAATAATATAATCAAACAATTAAAGTAAACATCTACTGAGTAGTGTTACATAATCTTCTTTACAAGCAGTATAAACTACTTGTGGGATTATTTGCCTTGTTTACCTTTTGGCCATCTTGATTAGTTGTGATAGTGGCTTTTTAGATTTTTTTGTTTACCGCCCCCAAATTGCAGGCTGGATACAGCATGAAAAAATACATACATGTAAATTGTGCGGGAATGTAAAAGCAAATGGTGCAGGTGCATCAATTTAGTAACAATATTGCATTGTATGTGAGTGGAAGAGTCACACATACAAATGGCAGGGGGAAAGGAGGAGAAAGCTGCATAGGACCAACCATAATCTGACTTATTTTAGCCCCAGGTCCATTGGACCCAAACATCCTGTATGTAATAAAAATGTGTAGAGGGGGAATACAGTGTGTGGACTTTGAAACTGTTTCTGACATGTTCTTCACAGAAAATTAGCCAAGGCCACTGAGTTTGAGTTTGAAAAATTACTAAATTGAAAAATGAAAATGGGTCCCACACACCCGAACACCACATGGGTTAAAGCATGAAACATAACACATTTGGTTCACATGTAATCATATGGGCTTAACATGTTGTTATCATATCATCTTTGTGTAAAATTTATGTTCCACATTTAGGCATACGTAAAACACATGTGCAAAACCACAGGTCACATGTGAAAACACTTTTCTGTCAGATTATACTAAACTCTGACGTTTCTGTCTTAATGTCCATAACTTCACAGTTTCCGTTCTCAGTGGCTCCATACTTTGTTTGAAACCACAACAGGCAGCTGGTTTAATCTAAGATTTTTCAAAGTAAACTATTTGTTCCAAACCAAAAGGCATTCTAACAAAGATAACAAGCATGTAGTTATAGTGTAAAATTTCCCAAAATTATGGTACAAGCCAAACAGCAATTAAGAAAGAACTTCGATCTGTTTTCACAGGTAATTGTTGAAATGTTAGGCCAATCAGCCTCCACCACAAACACAACGTAAATGTCTCAATGTCATGCAGTGAGTGGAACTCTAAATCTGTGTAATCTCTAGCTTTTAGACACGCATGGCTTAGATTGCTATCCAATAAATTCTGTAATCCCAAAAACTCCAGACTATTTCTAAAGTATCTTGTTCCTCTGTCTGTAAAGTGGCCCTATGGCTGTTTCAAAGGATTTAAATTAGAAGAGGTCTTAAGTCGTTTATGTTGTTGTTGTTTCTGAAGTAGTTTTTACAAAGCTGTGGACTCTATGTGCATGAATCTTTTCCCACAAGCAGACAGGATCACATATTTGAAGAGTAAAACTTCTCTTTAGTCACAGTGGAGTCAATCCAGGACAGCTATCCCATTTCAGGGTAGCTAAATGCTGTAAACATGATGGCTAGTGGTCATTTTCTCTCTTATTTACCTCCTTGCAAACGCCCCCTTTGTGATTTATTACTGAAATCTTTTATTTTTCTTGTCGCTCCATTGTGAAATGCTGGTATGCAGAACTAGACTGCCATGTTTTGACATGAATGAAGGGATGTCTGCAAGCTAGTTCAGGCAAGACAAGCTGCTCTGCTGCATCCCTTGTGATCCACCACTCTTTGTACATGACGCTCATTAAACAGACCAACCCAATTCTGTATTGCCCCCCATACGGGGGGCAATACAGAATTTCTCCAGCAAAGACATCCAACGCAGTGCTAATCATGCAGAAATATATTCATATTGCACATAAAATTAAACAGGAGAACCTGTGCTACAAGCCCATGTCAGTCATTTTTGACACCAAAATTATTCAAATAGACCTTGTAGATGCAGAGATATACTCTATTCATTTTGGCCTCCTTGAGGCTTTGCATGCAGTTGGAGGGTTTTGCATCCTTTTAGCGGTTTTTAGACATTATAGATGAAATTTGTATCAGTCTCTCATCAGATGTAGTCAGGACAAAAAGCATGGGGCGAAAAAAATTGCATGCTCATTTTCCATTTAGCAGGACGCACAGAAGTCATGACAAAACCTGATATATAAACAGATCAACATCATTGCTCACAAAGCAAATCTTAAAACTTTGCTTTTGTTTTGTTTTGTTTTTCCTGTGGCTGCACTGTTACATAAAACCTGAATATAAGCAGACAGCTAACACATGCTGTACTCATTAATACATCATTTGTCATCAATCCAATGAGCTGCAAGCTAACCAACCCTGGTTTCCTTGAAGGTTGCCTGCAGAGCTCTGTGATCTTCTGTGATGCCGGCTACAAGCCATGCACCGTGGTTGTATGTAAGCAATCATCTTGCCCTGCAATTAGTGCAGCATTGACTGCTCCGTGCAAATGTGGATTACAGAGATGAAACAAAAAGCACTAAGGCAAAATTAATGAATGGCTGACATTGCTGAGAGCACCAGTTGGGGTTCAATAGGGTTAAGCAATCGGCTAATTAGCCTACTGGATAAACAGTGTGGCTGTATATGTTTACTCATGATGCAAACGCATTTAAAAGCTGTGTGCTGATGCTGTGCTGAAGCAGCGTCGACTCATTTTGCAGGGAGACTAAAACAAACGCAGCAGCTGGAAAACACTGATGCAAGTGTCAAAACAGAAAAGAAGGTTGTTTGAAAAAGAAAAGTTGAACAAAGAGGCTCGCACTCTGAGCTCATGTCTTCAGAGGACAGCCTTGATGTAAAGAAATGGAGACACTACTACAAACACATACTTCTGTTGCACCAAGCACAGCATGACAGCTCCCATGTCAGCAGGAGAGAAAAATTACATCTGCAACCCAAAGTATCGTGATTGTATGCTGGGGGGGCGGGGGAACAGAAACATTGTGCAAAAGGGTGGAGCAAAATCGTTACATCCAAAGTCATGCATTATGAAGGAGGTAATCATCATCATGGCAATTTCAAAGTGGAAGCTTTTCAGAACAGCAGGAGAGGAGAGCATTAGCTGTTCATTAGCAAGCAGGCAGGGAGCCATGAGCACATTGATTGGGTCTGTATGCGGTGACACGACCCATGTCTGTGACCTGTGGACATTTGAAAACCACTGTCTCTCCTTTAATGAACTGCCAATACAGTATGTTCACCTGATTTATCACTTAGGAAATACCAGCCGTGCCCAAATACGGAGAATGGAGATATTATCAAACATTCACTCAAGAAATGTGGGGAATGAACAGGAAATAGAGTGAGGTTAATATTGCCAGAAGGACTGTAATGTCTCACACTGTGCGCTGAAGTAATTAAGAGGTGATTTCTCCAACAGCTGCTATGCACATAATCACAAGAAAAACAGATGAAATGAGGTTTATTTTTATACCGCAAACCCTTACAAATGTCTGAAATGATCAGACTTAAAGGGAAGTACTTAACTATTGAAAGTACCTGCCTCTTAAATTAACCTCTTTAATCGGAATGAAATATAATACAGTCTTTGTTAAACTGGACAATATTCCTAATTCTACTACATCAAAGTGTTGAGTCTCTTTGGTCTAAAGGGTGCTCGAACACATCAGTTTTTGTTGGCCAAAATTCATCCTCCATAGTCTGCTTAGCTGCTCAGAGCTTTTACAAAATGACAGGAGACAATCAGAAAGCTGCATCTTAAGTTATTTTGCACACCAGAAATATTCCATTCAGGTTAGTTCCCACAAGTGAGAAAAGCATCATGTGCAAACCATAATCTCCCCCTCTATGATCTCAAATCAATAATTAAAACAACAATACAGATCACAGATGCAAAATAAGCATCTGTCTAAAAAGGGAAAACGAATTGCGATCTACTTCAAAGCTGAGCAGTTTGTTAAAGTTTCTCTAATGAACTCTGGCAGATTTTTGTACTTTGGCGCCCCCTAGCAAAGAATATTTCTGCATCCTGTCTCTTCTCTGATCTCTCTCCAGCTAATAAAAGTCTGTTTGATGTTGACTCACGTCCCATCTCCTGCTCTTGCTCGTTTTCTTTGCCTACTCCCATAATATCCTCTCGCACTTCACTGCTGCTTAAGCCATAGTGTTTATAAAAATGACCAATATTTAACGTGCATGCAGCATGGTGCAGTAAAGCAAACTGGAGCTCTGACGCAATGCCCCATTCTAGGAAAAGAAAAGTTGTGAAATGCGGTTTCAGTCTTGGGGTGCAGCAGGTCTCCAGGAACGTGTTAATGAATAATGAGCTTTAGGGTCAGAAACGTACACTGTATTGCATTAATGTGGCCAATTTCATGCATTTCATTTTTATTTATTTTTCCCCCTTTGGGATTTTTTTTGTCAGAGGAACATTATAACCAGTTAGTGAACCAGAATGTGGTGATGGATACACAGCCGGCTGTGTAGATAGATCGACTGAACATGTTTCATCTTTATCTCTGAGATCACTGTAAATTTGATCTAGATCTAATTTTTAAGGCCAATTTATCACCCAGTCCTAGTATAGAGATAATATCTCTCAAACTGATAAGAACTCCTCCCCGTTACAGTAATAAAAGCTTCCTTAAGGTTCCACCATGTGATCAGCACCTTAAAGGATTTGAGGCCATAACTAAACAGCTGTACCTTGATTTGTCAGAACATCAGTTAATTCCACTAGAGAGACCATTTCCCATATTGCCTTTTGTTAACTTTGCAAACGTTTAACAAAACATAGTTTATTTAATTTTTTAAAATCAAGAATAACTGTTAGATAAAACAGAATTTGGTCCTGCAGAAAATAACTTTCACGCATTGGCTCTCCTCACTAATGTGGATTCATCTTAATCTACCATGCTCCTGTCACATAACAGCTCCTGTGAAAAGGTAAACCTAACCCACCCTCCCACCCAACAATCCCATTCAGAACATCAAGACTGCTTAATTCTCACGCTCCCAGTGCCACATCACATCATGTGGCAGTCACTGTCAAATCTGACATTTTGCCATCAAAAGACTAGTTCTGATCCAGTTACCTTTGTGATGCCATATCCTCATACCTCCAGAGCTGCTGCCCAGAAGACTTTCTTGAAAATCCTCAAAAGATATAACTACAGTGAAGTAAAGACATGTGATCCCTGGCCAATCCACATGTTGGTTAACATCTTCCATGTCCCCATAACCTCACGCTGTGTGCTTTTACCCATGAGGTATAGTTCCAAAATTATGAATACATCAACAAAAACAACAGATTGGTGAACAAACCAACTTTTTTCCTAATTGCAATCTTAAATTTAGTCTGTAATGAGCATGCTCATTACACGCTGGTTAAAGCTAATTCTACTGTTTTCAAGTCATCAAACAACCTTCATTTCCCCTTTGGTACCTCCTGTCCTTTTAAGCGAGTATTTACACCAGTACTGGCTTGCATCTCTGGGGACACTGGGTTTGTTATCATGGCAACAAACTCATTGCCCCTTTTGCGTTTGCTTTGCTGACCTGACCCTCCGTTCATCTACGTGATGCTGTGTCTGAGTGAGAAGGGCAGTGGCAGGGATTATATGGCTCTCCAGGCAGCTGTAAAACATGACTTATGGTACTGTGGCGCTCAAGATGCAACACTAGCTTCTCCCGACAGTGAAAAGTAGAAGGGTGGGTCGTTGTTGGGAGAGCGGGAGAGAATTGATCTGTTAGAAACTGGGGGGAGAAGACAACCAAAGCAGCGATAGCAGATTTCTTTTCATGTACTGCAGAGGAGCTTACGGCTTAAGCTCCGACTAGTCGCACAAAGGGGGGAAAAAAAAATCTCATTGGGCAAAGAAGGGGATTGAGGAGGAGAGAAAAAAAAGAGTCAAGTCAAACAAGGCCACTGCAAAGAGTCCTTTTTCTCTCTGACTTGTATTCCCCTGTGTGAAAATATGACAATCCAATTAGCGCTCCATTTCAGAAAATCCACAGCTCAGTGTCAAACCTGAGAGAGGAAATAGGAGAGGGACTACAACAGAGCCCTTACATTTCTGTTTAAAGGCATGCAGACAGAGCATCAGTTTTAATGCACATTGGTGGTAAAACACAATTATAAAGTATATATCTCATTTCTTCTACTGCCTACGGTTAAGATAGAGAAGAATTCCTGAAATAATGGCTAAAATATCCATTATTAAAAGAAAAAAATTTTGCGAGCAACCCTCCCAACACCAAGATGGTCTTGCAAGGTTTGACCACTGTGTAGTAATGATTTAAAGTACCTGCATGTGTAGTAAAACACAGACTTCACAGAAGGAGCAAAAATCAAGAAACATTCCACAAAAAGACATTTGCCATTTTCTTCAGGTGCTCTTTGCTCCTCCAGTTGTGCTACTGTTTTATTCTCTTTAAATAAGGGGAGAACTACAGGGTTTAAATTGGGAAAGATATGGCAAGGTGAAAGATTTTCACGCATCTCAATCTCAAACACTCTCTTTCATATTCCAGGGAGTGTATATAGTTATAATCCACCTAACAGGCAAAACCCCATCAAGGCTGAACAAACTCTTGTTGCACTCAGTTTTTTTTCATTTAAAATAAAGTTCATGTTTGTTGATTTTTTTCTTAGACTTGTGTGATAGAGGTGAAAATTGAATATCCTCTGCACTGCTGAGCTGTTAGCTGCAACAATTTGCATCTAATAATGGCCCTGAAAAGTCGGAAACCCTTCTCTGCAAGTGCTGCAGGGTTTTGCAGTCGCTGGCAGAAGGCAAACAGATGAGACTTGAGTTAAAGATTTTACCTATAAAATAACAAAAACAAAAAGTCTTGCAGATGCAAGGAATCTAATAAACAGGGAATTTCTGAAACGGGAACAAAGCATGGCAACAACAAGGTGCATGCCAAGAACAAAGACGGAGTTAAAGACAAACTTAACACAGGTGTGGAACAGTCAATCTGTAATCAGCAAAAAAGAAGCTTGAAGCTAAGTGAAGCAGAAGGCACAATGACAAAGGAGGTTTAGAAAAAGTCAAACTAACTTTCATATACCATGACGTCCTCTCTCTAACATTGTTTTATGAAGACAGACATACTGTATTGGAAAGATTCCTCATTCTAAGGTGCTGAATAGAAATGATGTAAAACGAGTCAAGACATGGTGGGTGCAGGACTATTTCATTTTCATCTCACATGCGACGAAATGACATGGCATGAATCCTCTTGCTGTCCCCCTCCCATCCAGCGCAAGCCTCGGCCGTGAATCGGCAAAGAAAAATACTTATTAGCAATAAAATGCAAAAGTAGGAAACAAAATCGGGGTAGATTTATCCATATTTGCACAAGGAAGCCCACTCATACCCTTGCTGTAATATGCAACAAAGCACCAAATGGATTGTATAGTATCAAATTGGATCACTTCCAGGTAACAGCAGTAAAATACCAAACATTACGCTTAACTGTCTTTCATTAATGCACATAAGTAAGTGATAAACAGCATGAAAATTTCTAAGTTTGAAACCTGTGATGGACTGACGACCTGTTCAGGGTGTACCCTGTCTGTCGCCAGATAATTGCCTGATTAAGCGGTACAGAAAATGAATGAATGAATGAATGAAGTTATAAAAAAAATCCTCCCCCCCATTCTCCATCCACAAAATCCTCCCCACACAATCCACATTTAGAACTTTGTGTGGACTGTGTCGTTGTTCTTAGGTTGACCCGGTTCGTCGCATTTCTTACTCCATCGAACCCAACGGATCCCTTCTACTTCAGCCTCTCATCAAGGATCACCAGGGGGAGTGGGAGTGCAGCGCCTCGAACCGCGTGGCCTCGGTCCAGGCCCGCACGCAAGTCTTTGTCCTGGGTGAGTCCTAATTGACCAAACTCGAGAAGACAATGATTACATGAGCCGTCCACATTTTTAGTTTGACTCCTCTTTCCTAAATTGTTTTCCATAAACCTGTACAAAGCTGTTATAGCCAGCACAGGCCGGATTGCTGTGCCTCCACTCCGCCTCCGATGTATAAATGCGGTGCATCAAGAGATGGCCTCTAAACTTTATGCTGTATCAGGTAGTTGAAGTGCTGGCCGATTTCCATCAACTCCTCTCCACTCCTTCCATTACAGGAACCAGTCCCCATGCGGCTACCTCTCTGTCCGTCTCTCCAGGGGTGAGGGAGGCCAACATATCCTGGGAGGCAGGCTTTGATGGAGGATCAGCGCAGACATTTTCAGTTTGGTGGGTGTAAAGCCTCCCACTTTCTTCTCGGGCTGTAACCATGGCAGCCATCGACAGCACTGGTATTACTCTATTGATCTCCAGGATGAGGAATTCATTTATCTGTTATCACCTCTTGGCAGCTACAATAAAAACCACTGCTGTAGAGCATAACTTTATAATGCGGTGGCCAAACTAGCTACAATGGAGGATTACTGATAAAAGAGAGCATAATACACTTGTTTTCTTTTTGTGTGAATCAGCCTTTTTATGTTGACTTGAAATTTAGAGATGCATGTATTACATGAGCTTGGAGGCTTTCTTTGGGGGAAAAAAGCTGATAGAATTTCATCATGTTCTTAAACATGATGAAAAGAAAACCTGGTAATGCTCGTGGTAATCACATAGTAACCTCGAAATGCTACATGAGAAGCACATGAGATGAGCTGTCTTAATCCCAGGGGATACAAATGAGTAATTTGTACAGTAACACACATAAATAAACACAAATTATGCAAAGAATAGAGAAATATTTCTGCAAATGAATATGAACGATCTGCTGATTTTTGCTTTGACAGCTTGTCTTGCTGTGATCTTTATTACAAGACACTCTGTTTTCCTTTGGGAAAAGCAATATTTTGACTTTTTCTATGCGATAAGAACTTTTTTCCATCCAAGGCCATATATGATAGCAGACTGGGTTGCTAGTTCTTTGTGGATTTCCACTAAATGAACACTTAATGATGAGGTAGTTCTGTGGAAACATTTTCATATACCACATTCCAAAGTCTTCGCAAATGCAAAAGCTATTACCATGAAACATAATAGGGATGAAGCATCAAGAGCTCTCCTGTGTTTTTCTAAGTGGAATTATTCTCCTCTCATGTGTTTGTTTTCTGAGTGTGGACAGCATTATCCGGGGTCGCATACATTCTCTGCCATGTGTTAAGTTGTACTTCTGTGTATGAAAGACACAATTAATTGACAGGGTTTCAAAAGGAAAAATGGCTCTTAAGTCAGGTCAAAGCCACTATCTTCAAAAAGTCCTTATTCTCCGGCTGACTTGAAAATTCTCTCTACACTTTTTGAAAAGGTGTAGAGGTTTCTCTTTTCTCAAGCCTGAGGGTCAAACAATTGTATAGAACCTTAGCTTTGGTAGAAACGTGAAAATCTCTCATAATTACAGTTGCAAGCTCTCTGTGCAATTTCAGGGTTACATCAGTGCTGTCTCTGCCACAAGATCTGCAGTTGATGATGACTATGAATGATTAATGAAACCTACTTCTCTGTCATGTTTCATATAACCAAGCTCCCAGAGTTCCCCATCACTCTTTTGTTCTCACTCCTTTTCCCTCGGTCTCTCTCCTCCTGCAGGGTGAAGAAGATTTCAGCTAGAAATAATGAAGGGAAGCAGGACTGGGCTTCCGTCTCTGTGCCTCCCTCCTCTGGCACCATGCTGCAGGTGTCGAACCTGTCGCCTGCCACTGACTACCAATTCAGCATCTTGTCTCATAATAAACTTGGAACAGGCCCCTTCAGCGAGATTGCCACTGCACGGACCTTGGGTCAGTACCAACCCACTGTTTCCTCTTAAAGGGTTATTTAAAGGTGCAGCATGTAACATAATAAACGGTTCATAACAAATCATTTACATGGGAGGCAGGCTTTGGTTCTGATAATGAACCAGTATGACAGTATAAATGAAACTTGTTTAATTATTAATGTCATGTAAGTAAATACTTTCATAAAGATTATAAAATGAGAAATGAGATATCTGTCAGAAACTGTGGCCTTGTTGCCTCGGTTATTATAAAACATGGAAATTGAAATTGCCTCCATTTTAAAAATAGTTTTCATATAAATACTATGAATAATGTTTGACTGTGAAGTCTGCGACTCATGTCCTCCACAGAGGACCAATATGATTACTGAGTCTGAGAGGATAATACATTAATTTATGTGTCTGAATTAATTTAGGTGGAGGGCAATGAGTGGTGGAGTCTGTGGAAGCATTCATGTTAAATCCGGATTTATTTGCTCCGGAAACGTTTAATCATGTTCGGCAAAAAAGACACCAGCTGAGACATCTGAGAGATGATGAAAGGAACTTTGATGATATGAGCGGTTTGATATGAACTATATGGAGTGAATGTATTTAGTGCTCTCCAGTGTTATTGACCACTCAGAGTGCTCCACCGTACGCGCCAATTTCACATGCACACTAATATAGCTGACACATTCACACTGAAGACAAATCAGAGTACATTGTGCTCATTAAATACTTAGATATTTCTTCAAAAGTTTCAGAATTTCGCTTTTTTCATTTAACGTTTTCAAATATCATAGGCAGTGATGAGCTGTAGTCATATTTATTAGTGCTCAAGTGATTAAAAATGTTTTATTGTGATGAATGGGATGAGTCTGTCAATGAGAAATTCATTATGGGATCTGTGGGAATTCTTCAAATATGACACATTTATTGTTCATTTTTGCTGCATGGAGATACACTATTACCAAGATATACATTTTAACAACCAAAGCCCTGGCCATACTTTTAGAAAAAGTCTGTAAAAGGAAATATCTGAACTAATTGAAAAATAGCTTCAGAATAATGACGTCCATGTATGTTTTTTGCATGTAAGGACATGTAGAGAGAATGTATTCCTAGCATCACAAATGTTGTCTGTTATGTCCCTCAAGTGAAATTTCTATCCTCACCTGCTTTTACACAATAACACTGTGCTAAAAGTGAATAACTGATTCATTAACATGGAACATTAACATAAAAAACACTTGAACTTGTTTTGAAACATTAGGGTCTAAACTTTGAGCTTATAATAAGCACTGTTGCGCTGTTGTAATATTTTTATCGTAGGCGATAATGTCTGTAATACTCTCAGCTGTTATGAAGGCCAACTGGGTGTAAGATTAAGCATCATTGAATTTATTTAGCTAAATAAAAAAAACAACTTATTGGGATACTAATTGTTTGAGTGTAAAGTGGAAATTAAAGTACAGTGTCGCTTCCATCACTGTATTGTTCCAGATACTATAAAGCAGTTAGCAGCAAGGCTACACACCAGACTTCAGTGAAGACATACACCGTAACAAAAAGCTGGAGCTTTATCTGCTCCCGGAGCAGCTCTGCTGATCCACAGGAGGTTGACATGTGGATTTTTTCATGGAGGTATAGATGTCAGGCATGCCATGAGGACTAGCTCAGTGTATTCTCCTCGTTACTATTGACTCACTGATTTAAAGGTGCAGACAGAAAAATTCAATGCCATTAAAAACTGTTTCTATTGTTTCCTTCTCGTTTTACTAGAATAACTTTTATGATTTTGCTCTCATAGAATGAGCGATTTCTATCAACATTATTGTGGGTTCACATAGAGACACCATATTTATGCCACCATTTTTACTACGGTGTTTCTGAATGGACAAACATTTGTATCAGACAAAATTGGAGAATGGGCTTCGTTTGATAGTTCCTTGAGCACCTTCTAGAATAAGTTACGCCTTAAAAGGCTCATAGAAGAAGACAGCACATGATATGAAGTAGCTACCTTTGCTGCACCTGAAGCCAGTGGATCCACTCACAGATGGAAATGTGTCTGGAAGAGTTTTGGCCACTGATGGCTGCCGTCCATTCACACTTTTGCTAAGTATTTAAAGTCATTTTTAAGCCCACTTTTACCACTAGATGTCAGTAATTCTTACATACTTTGCCTTTTAAAGTATAATAAGACACTTCCACATCCTGGTTTTAATGTTTGAGCTGCTTGTTTTTGAGTCAGTAGTGGAAAAAGTTCATGAGAGGGTGAATATTTCTATTCAGTGAATGTATTTGGAAGTTTTCAAAGTTTTCAAGGAGATTGTTTTCTTGTGTTTGTAACACACCTTTTTCTGAAGTTTAGCAGTGCAAAGTTTTCAGCATGGAAAAGTTGTACATTCAGGCTTCGTCCCTTTTAACTTCACCACAGTAAATCACTCGCGTTAGCAGCCGTGGGTCTTGACAGCACTAATTCAGATAATTTAATCCTGGATTTTAGCATATCAAACAAACTTGAAAACAAAGTTACTGTTCAAGGTTGTCAGACTGAAGGAAACTAACGTTAGCCTTTCCCTTCTTCCCCCTCAAATGTTTAAGGTTGAGCACTGGTCTCTGCAGCGGCTTCCTCAGCTGTAATTTAATTTTTCCGCCAAAGCATATCACGCTGATTGACTGAAAGTCTTTCTCATTCTCCCTGCATTAGATGCTCCCCAGAGGAGAAATAAACCAAAACCCCCTGCATTGCTGTCAGCTAATCGGGGCTCAGCAGGTGTTATTCTGCAATGGTCCCTTCCTGAAGCACAGCAGCCCCCCATCACCGGCTTTGTTTTGCAATCCCGCACCAACGCAGAGGAGTGGATGAACCTGGATGAAGACATCAGCGCTAACAGGAGTGAAATACTAATTCCAGGTCTGCGAAAGGTAACAAGCCCGTCCCTCTGCGTCCAGGTTTCTCTTTATTTTTGATCAAGGTTTGTACATAAGTGCTTACATTAAGAAGACTCTCAATTAAGCACGCTCTGTGGCAGTCATCACTTTTCTCCCGTCCTCCACTCTGTTTCATCCTGCTTTCCTCTCTCCTGTATAGGCCGACATGAATTCACATGAGCTTCATTAGTATTGCAGGCGCATGCCATGTGTTGACAAAGTGTGGTTTCATCCTCTATCCCCCCCGTTGTGTGTGTTTATGTGCATGGGGATGCCGGTTCCAGGACAGCGTGTACGAGCTGCGGCTGCTCTCTCGTCTCGGGGACTTGCTGAGCGAGCCCAGTCCATCAGTCAACGTCTCCACCGCTGGTAGGTGTTCGAGAGCAACCTTGCCCCCTTTCAACGCTCCCCGTCTCAACCCTTCTTCACCTCTCGGTTCACAGTGTTTCTCTCTTTTTCTCGTTTTCTGTGTTTCTCTTCCCGTCCTTCTATTCCCAGAGTTAGAACGAAAATGAGAGCAGGGCCCACGGGATAGCTGCCCATTAGCTGCCTGAGCAATGGAAATAGCACCACTAATAACTCTTCAGCAGAGTTAAGAACTGAATTCTTTCATAGTGTTATGAGAATGGGACATTAGTTCTAGATATTGGATATAACTTCCAACCGAAGGGTTTTATAATTCCCACACGTGTCTAATGGCTACCATGACCATAGTTAACTCTGCTCTGATGATTATCTCAGTTTGATGTCTGACTGAACAAATTCTGCAAACGTGCTAATGATTTCATTATGATAATGGAGCTCATCAGGGAAGAATATTAGCATTTCCATCCATCTTAAACTAATGATTTTACTATTTGTTAAGTAAATACATCCCATTTATTATAGTTATAACAGACTGATGCAAGACACGTGTCTACTGCAGGTCAGCCAGTAAGATGGGATAAATCAAGCTTAAAATGAAAGATAATGTCATTTTAAAGACTTACTTAATATAAAAATCTTTTGTTTTTGTATGTTTTGTCATATTGACAGATTAAATGAATCAAAATTTTTCCAAAACCAAGCATCATGTCTTTATTTGATGCTGGGAGAAAGGGCGGTAGTTGCAGCCTTTTTCCTGAAACATACGTGAATCTAAGAAAATATTGACAGCAAACTTCTAAGAAGGTTGAAGGTTATTATTTTACATGTGCAACTTTATGGTTAAACACTATTTTAACCTTCCTACACAAGCCTGCTTTTAATCTTTTACAGTAGCTTTTGGGAGTCATTCCCCAAACTTCTGAAAGGACTTCAAAGACAGCTGAAAGTCCAGATGCATCCTCTAGGCTATGCATCAGGTCTGTGATAGATCTTTAATGTGTTAATCTGCTACAAATAGTTTTTAGGACTGGCAATTCTTCCTTTGTTATTCACTTGTCAAGCTTTTTTTAGATTGAACATAAAATTGGGATATGCCCCTTTTTTGCAAAAAATATGCTACAATGGATTTAGATTTATAAAGCACTTTTCAGGGCAACCAGAGTGCTTCACATTGATCATATTATTCATTTACTCCACATTCACACATGGGTGATGGTAAACTGCATGTGTGCCATAATTACTCTGGAGCAGACTAACAGAAACAACAAAGACAGTCCACGACAACAGCCTCTCCGACCACCAAACATTCATACGCATTCATGCACCAGAGGCAGGTTGGATAAAGTGGCTCGCCCAAGGACAGAACAGCAGATTGTCAAACTGTGTTATCTTCGGTATTTTTCATAGATACATAATAAAGAAATATAAACATTGTGAGTTATGTGACAAGCTGCCAAAGATGCAATTAAAACTTTGTTCTTTGTTGAGTTGTTTGTTGTGTTAACAGAACGCTGCTTCATACCTTGACACGGCTGCCTTTTATGCTTAAATGATACAAAAAAAACCCATCGGAGTTTAATGGCTTTAAAAAATTTCTCTTCTTTCTTTCTTTCTCCCTCCCTCCCTGTCTTCCTTCTTTGTTTCTGAACAATACAATCGCACTCAACTTGTCTTTCTTTTTTTCCCCCCACCCACAATATTTATGGCTGTCGAAACCACACAGCGATGGAAGCGTCGAATCCGGCTACATCCCGACTCCTGGAATTTGTCCCCCCGTCATTACTGGCTGCCGTGCTGGGTGGAGTTGGCTTCCTGTGCTTGGCACTGGTCCTGCTGCTCGGGTCCGCCTGCGTCGTCAGCCGCAAGAGGCACCAACGCCACAGAAAGAGGAAGGATGGTAAAGTGCTCCTCGCTGCACAGACTCAGCAGACACTAACTTTGATGAACTGCATGAATATCATCACTTATTCAATAAAATATTAAAGGCGCTTCTTATCCATTACATAAATCATACCCTGCTTCATGGATCTCATGCTCCTCTTGTACCTTACTCGTCCATCCACTTGTAAAAGTTATTGATGTCATTTACATTACTTTCTAATTAGAGTAATTTCTCATTAGTGGCTGATAAATGTACGTGTAATTAACTTTTGGACAAGCCTTGGCGCCTTGGGCCCTTTAATGGGCCTTTATTAGGGCTGATTATGTTTTTACTTCTTGGTCAGTTTGCTTGTTTCCTAATGAGTCAGATACCATCTTGCACCTCTTACAGACTCCCTTCCTGCCATCTATAAATGCCCCACATCAATGTAAGTATCCCTTTATCATCTCATTGTTAAACCTCCTGTTGACCTTTCCCTTTGCTTCTGCACGACTGTGTTGAAAATGCCAGCACTTCTCTGTTTTATATCTCCTTTTCTTCCCCGTCTTTATCTCCTTACTGCTGCTGCCGCGGTTTTTGTCTTCCTCTATCTACATCTCTTTCCACCCCCTTCTTTTGCTCACCCTCAGTCCTATTTTCTCAGGCTTTCTTTCTCTTGCTCTTACAGAAAGACTTCAGGCAGCAGTAGTCCAGACAGTTTGCTGAAGAGAAGCCTACTCCCAGCCGGCTCCTTATATCCCACAACTTCCTCCACTGCCACCTCCTCCTCCCTGCAGACGGACCCCTCCTCCTTCGGTATCGAGAATCATCGCCGGCACAAGCGATTCACGTCCAACGACAGCACGGACCGCCTGTCTAAGACCACTTCTCTGATCTCCCCTTCGATAGAGTTGATCTCTAGAGGCCCCGATGGACGGTTCATGCTCTCGCCGTACAATAATGACAATTTGAGTGTTGACAGCAAAAGAAGTGTAAGGTCCAAGCAGCGCCCTGGAATCCGAAGGTCCGTGTCGCTGCACTCAGAAAGAGACGACAGGAAAGAGCTGCCGTTTGTGCTTTCTGTTGATCTCCCACTTTTTAGACCTGAAGATGATCCCCCAGGTCAAATGCATGGCATGGGCCGGCTGCCGCATCACTCTTCATTTGATAATCAGCGAGGAAGTTATGTTGGCTTTCCTGATCTCAGCAGCCTTTGCTCAAATGGAAGTTTGGCGACCATGCGGCATCACGACAGAGAAGTCAAACCAGTCTTTCCAGTGCTCCCGCATATCCGACAAGGCCTCTGTCAGCCGTCCACCACCGCCAGCTCCTTGGTGCTCCAGATGGAGCATGAGCGGGAACGGGGGAACCTGAGTCGCTGCCTGAAACTGGCTCAGGAGAGAGAAGAGCTGGAGAAGGAACTGCGGAGGTACACGCTGCAGAGAAACTCCCTGAGAGAGATGAAAAGGGAGCAGTCAGACACAGAGAGATGGGAGGACGATGGCAAGGAGCTTCTGTTTGAATACAAGAGTCGCACTTTGCCGAGCAGCCATCGCCAAGGCGACAAGGAGACCTCTCGTCTGTCACAGAGCCATTTCTCATCTTCTTCCGTCCACTGGGAAGCCAATGCGCTTAAATCGCAGCCAGCTTTGATTCCATCCAGGAACCGTCACCATTCATTTGCACCTTCGACTCCCTCTCGCTTTAAGTCCGACGATTATCCTTCTCTAGCCGTCGCCAAACAGACCTTGCTCCAATCTGAGGAGGCAGGCGGTTTTTTGAAAGACAGATTAACTCTCCCACACCTCTCCTCAAAGCACCAGGGACATGAAAGAGTAGAGGCAGCTCCAGAAGGCTATAATAATTCAGCACAATCCGCTGTCTTAGACATTCAAACGAATGATTCATGCTCTGAGGCGAAGACACAGAACAATCTCACCAATGGCAGACGTTCAACTTTGTATTTCCATAGCAGGAAATACACTGAAGGATGCAACACGACACTTGATGCAGCGGCAGACTCTCCAAGGTTGAAGATAGCGTTCCCTGGACCCGCTGATGAAGACATGTCTGTTGAGATGAGTGTGGACGAACCGGAGGAACCAGTCATTCTACAGCCAGCAAGGCCCATGCTGCACCACAGAATTGCTTCCCATCTGCAACATGGCCGCCCGCTGAGCCAAAGAGGCTTGCATGAAGCCATGAGGAGAAGCACAAGCTTTGATTCCAACAAGGTCGAGCATCCTCCTCTTCCCTCTGAGCCACGGCCCTGGAGAGCTGCGGGTTCAGGTTCAAATGTTTTGGACCCTAAGCAGCGAAGTCAGAGCCTAGACTTGAGGAAACTGAAAAGGAGTCATTTTCTCACGCCAGACGCATGGATTGACTTTCTCAGCCAACAAAACCACTCCGATGCATCATCGAGTCAACCAGACTCCCTCCTCCTGAGGCCTCAGAGGTCCCCCAAAAGAACGACTTCCACGTCTCCTGCAAATTCTTCTCCAGCCATCCAGACTGCCCACCATTCATCCCCTCTTGTGGACCCTTTAACGTCAAGGAGCAGTCCACAGAGAGCGAGCCCAAATCCCAGCATGCCTTACCACTACGATCCAAGAAACCCGGGATCCCGCACAGCTGATGCTGCCGATTGGCCAATAGCCCATCATAAGGAAATGAAAGAAGCAAACTATACATACGCCTTGAAGGAGGTGCCCTCATGTTTACCGTCCAACAGCAACGAACAAGACGTGCTGGAGGTAGAGGCGGGAGGGTACGAGGAAATGCCAGACTCCGGCAGCTACAGCAGTTACGCCAGCAGCGGCCGAGGCAGCATGGAGCCCGCAAACGGCCGCCTCTCCTTGTGTCAGATGTCCCCGACCCTCATCAGCCCACCTGAGACTATAGAAGACACAGAGGCAGGGACATTCGACAAGCACGGCCCCCATGTGGAAGCGAGCCAAAGGTATCAGATCCTATCAGATCCAGGGTGGTTGATCTCAACAAGTTCATGTAAAATGTATAAGTAAAGGCTGTTTAGACATTTAACACATTCTATGAGCAACATGACAATAACATAACAAGAGTTTGACAAACAATGATCTTTTGTACAGAAACTATAACTTGTTTTACTCATACTGTAAGAATCAAACTACTGAGTACACAAAACTAAAGTAATAGTATAAATTGTCCTGACATAAAACATACTATTCTGATGTAAGTAAAAACATGTTTTGACATAAGCCAACTGTATTTTTCTCTGAGAGCTCTTATTTAATGTACAGTTTAATGATTGTGCTTTGCCATTTGTATACAGCACTAATTGCACAAGTGTGCATTGAGCATCCTGCTCTAAGTGATACTAAGTGATGTTTTGTGGCCTCTTTAGGAGAAAGCCCTCAGTAGATGAGAATTATGAGTGGGATGCTGCTGATTTCAGCTCGGAGCCTGGAGATCGTGATGGTGAGCATTTATTTTCTCTTACTCATAATATGGTACATGTTTTGATGCAAATATTCCGGGAAAAATTACATCAATTTGTCTTGGAAGCACATAGATGTGCACATAGAATACATGTGTGCTGTTTTCACTGTTCATTAAACAAAAAAACAATCTCTGCATACATGTATTCCTATTATAGACTTGTAATCAGAGCAGAGAAAATAGCTTAATTTTCTCTCTAAATATGACCCTAGCTGCCTGAGCACAGCTTCCAATCTTTTACAAAAAAAAATCTAAATTGATTTTTATAATTTGGGCATCACCCAGAGACTGCTTACAGTGGGGTTTATGACAAACACATACAGCAGTAGCAAAGTTTTTGATCGACCACTAGCGATGTTAAACACCATGCAAAGACATCAAGCTCTCCCAGTTCCTGCAGATATAATCGGTGCTAACATCCGTACAGTATTCTGCAAAATTCTTAACAAAACTCATCTGAAAAAAGCAGCCCATGTCCAAATAAAAACCTTGAAAAACCATCATAGAGGCTGGAAAACTATTATTCCAGTTCCAAAAAAACTATATGATAGAATTTTTCCTTCTTACTTTCCTTTTTCTTTATCATATGATGTTATAAAACAATGGTACAATGCTTTTATTCCCTTATATAGGCAACGTGACATTTGAGGCATGCTTTCAGAAGAAAAAGAACCTAATTATACTTTTATCAGGTAAAAAGCTTGTCACTGCAGCTTTAATACCGGGAATTTATTCATGTCTCTGTAGGTTGTACCTTATTAAGATTGGTGTTGCACCACAGATGGTCATGTTTTCCATTCATTTAAAAGTAGAAAAATGTCTATTTTCCACCACAGTCCAAAAGAAATAAAATGCTTTTTTTCTATCACACACACTGATATAACACTGAACACACTGGAAGCAATGACGGGTCCAGTTTCTCGCCTAAAGATACAACACATGTGGTCTGAGTAAGCCTTGGCTCAAACCACCGAACTTGTTTTGTTTTTTATTTTTCCAACTTGCTGTTCAGCATCATAGCGAGCAGAATGATGCTCTGGCTGCTGTGATGTACTGAATAAATTTGGCATTTGGATGTGATGGAAATAAAGCTTTGTGGATTTAAAGTGCACCTTTATGCTTAAGTACGGTGCTTTATTTTGAGTATTGCTAAATGACGTATGCATGCTGGACCTGACGGGAAAACAAGGGAGGGAGGGGGATAAAAAAGAAAACGTGCGATTGCAGAGAAAACAAAGGCAAAATGTCAGGTTCCACCACTGCGTCCAGGTCTATGATAGAGAATCGGGACCACATAAAAGAAGATTCAGATTTCTCTGACTTTGATGAATGAAGTTGTAATATTACAAGAACTTATGGGCCCTGGTGGATACATAAGTCCAGATTGTACCGCAGAGGACGGAAATGTTCTTCTACTGTTGCTCTTTTCCAGACTGTGTAGAAATCAACATTTAACAAGCCGTTATGGATTTCTTTTTCCCTAGGTGACATTTGTAAGTGTATTTCCAGAAACAAATTTAGAGAAAGGTCAAAACCTTCCATTGCAGTCATAGGCCAATATTTAATATCAAGCCCATAAACGGTGGGTGTTTAACATGTCAGGGTGTTCCACATGGAGGGGGTGAAAAAGTACCGGCGCAGACTTTTAATGAAATAATATCTGTGATAAAATATGAAAAAAATCACAAATTTCTTTTTACCCACAGGCCAACTTTCTTCGCAGGATCTACAGAAGCTCGCTCCTCGCTTTATCCCTCCCAGCATGCAGTGCTCCACTAAAGCAAAGAAAAATTGCACTGAGCTTTCCTGGCTCCCGGGGAATCATAGCAGCTGCTCTGCTGAGCCAGAACCAGACGCCGTGCTGTTCTGACACTGCCAACCTTCGGCTCATCTCGCCCGGTGCGTTCTTTCACGTATCGACTCGGATCACCAGCTGACAAAAAGCACATGTGGCAGAAAGTGAGCTTTTCAGTGATCAATCTCAGTCCTTTTCCCCCCCTGCAAGCCAAACAGACATGCATGCACACACATAAAGGAAGGCCAAAGGACAAGGACGGCTTTTCTGGGGGAGGGTTATTCCCTATGGTCTCTTTGTTAACCTTTAATTGAAAAATAAGTAGTAGAGACAGAAAATCGCTTTTCTCCTTACTCAAAGCTTTAAAATGAACTTTGCAGCCTGACCCATCGCACTGTTGTGACAGCCTGCCAATCACATCAAAGCACCTCACTGAACTGAGGGGTTCTCTTGTGCAGTTTAATATCTGTGCATTCATCATCCGGGGATGACTCAGTAGCACGGGGAACAAAATGGACTTTGTCATCGGTTTACGCTCCGAATAATACCAATGATTATGTCACTTGATGTCATCAGTTGAGCAAATTGGTGTTTATGGACTTAAACTGAATGAGGAAGGTTAATAGAATTGTAAAGGTTATTGTGCAACTTTCTCTTTGCTTCTAAAAGTCTTATTTCCCAGCAGAAATAGTGATCCACTTCTCCAGCAGTAAAAAAAAAATAAAAATGAAATTTTAATCCCAAAAGCAGCTTGGCCTGCTGAGTCTTAGTTTCGTCTTTTCTCCTTGTTCAGGAGAGCAACACATTCATGGTCTGTAATTGAAGTGGGTCAGTTCAACCTCTTGGGTTTTTCCTTTATTCATTTATATTAGTTTTTTTTTCCTTTTTTTGTGAGTTAACCATTTCCTTGCTGAAGCAATTTGACTTAAATTGACATTAATAGCGATGGAATTTATAGTCCCTTTGTTGAACATTTTGCATTAAGAGCTTTTTTTGTCCCCTAAAATTAGGTAATTGTCTTTGTATCCCCATGAGCAGCTAATTCTCATGCAGAGGCTAAATCAATTTATGCAAGGCTTAGTTATGAGGATTACTGTATTCATGTACTGTATGTAAAAAAGGCAAGATCTATGTAGTAATGATTTTTTTCCTCTAAGCTGTCATATGTCCAGCTGGTGCTTCTTACTATGAAGATGTATAAAGCTTGTTTAAAGAATGTCATTAATGTCCATAAAAATTGTGCACATGTGGAAGATACGGATTAAAATCTGTGTCCTCTAACAGCCCTGCTGTGCTCTGACCGTGTTTCTTTCCTGAACATTGTAAAAAAAAAAAGGTATTTTTACTGAAACCCTAATTTTAAGTTATAAAGTAATGTTTTTAAAAATAATACAAACAACTCGATGTCAGCTATTCAGTTGTATTGTTTCTGTTTCTCACTCTTGTTCCTCATGATTCAAGAAATACTGTTGCATACTTGACGCTATGTTTGATTTATACGCTGCCAACAAATGATCAGGTACGTTAATTATTATTAATTTAATCATTTTATTTATACATAAACCTCTGTTTATCCGATAAAACAGGAAATGGTGTGCCTACACAGCTACCCTGATGCATTTACAGACATGTCTGTTTCAAAGGAAAAAATCCAGAAATGTTAAAGCTGGAGAAGAATTCCTTATTCATAAGATGCAACACATAAATGAAAATAAAATAAAAGCAAAACTACAGTAAAAAGTTGCAACAGAAAAAGCCTTCCAATTTTTAACTGACTCTCTTAAAGCAGATCAATGCAACTTTGGGTCTGTTTGTCATGCAGTGCGCACCCCAAAGCTTTAAGGGGAGCTCCATAGCGAAAATAGGCGACAGACGACGAAGAATGTTGTAAACAGAGGCAAGTTACGGTTGTTTTGAACAGGCGGCGGCGAGTCATAATGGCTTCAAAGGCATGTAGTACAAGTAATTATCAAGGAAAAAAAACGAATCGCAGATGAAACCTGCATATTTATCCAAACGGATTTACGACCTTTCTTATAGCAGTAGTCTCTTGTTTCGCGAGACTTCCAAACCAAAACAAATGTGAGCGTCAGTGGGCTAAACTGCAAGCACTGTTTCTGGTATAGGGAGACCCGATAGAGGAGGAAATGTCCGCTTTTTCATCAGAACAGGTCAGTCAAGCAAAATAATTACTTCCAAGTTGCTTCATGACTATGATAATGCTGCATTGAGCCTCTTTAAAGTGCAAGAGCTCTCAATGGTTAAAAACACAGAACTTTACTGCACCATCTAACAATTTGTACTTCTTGCCTTAGATGCAAATTTCTGAGAGATAGAGTTGACTAATGCTTTGATGGGGAAAGTCTTATATAAGGTGCATTTTCTTATTTGCATATTTTTCCTTTGACTTGTTGACACATCCCCTCTGCAGGTCAGGGTAAGCGGCGTCTACAAGGCACGCAACGAGTAAAAAATCTAAACCATTTGGGGGCGAGGGAAGGAATTATTTTATCATCGGTCCATAAGAAAAAGTAAAAGGTGCCTCCTAATGTGCTACCTGAGTGATTTTGCTTACACTACATGCCTCACACTGAGTGCTAGAGTTGTCCGGTGTTATTAAATCTGACTTTGATTGGAATTAGTGCTGTTCTCTGTCAGCTGGATTTTCACTCCACACACATCCACCTGCATCCAGATGCCATGCTTGCTGTATAATTACAGGGCTTGGCAAATAAAGCTGGAAATCCTCCCAATAGTAAGAACTTGTTATAAATTTGCAACACTAAGTTGCTGTATATGGAGTTTTAAATAATTTTGGAAACAGACATTGTGAATATAATTGGACAGCAGCAGAAAATAATGGATTCTTAATCATTTTATCTGGCTTAAATCTACAGAATGGTAAAGAATAATATTAGTGTATAATAATTCAGTCATGTGTATGTTGAATAACTGTATACAAACTGATCTTGTTCTTTTTATGTCTTTCTCACTTTTTTGAGACATTAAACGTGACCCTGAGAGAAATCCTAAAGGAAAATCTGTAGGTGGCTCTGATGGCTGTTTTGTGTCATTGACTCTCTAGCAGTCACTGTTTTATACAATCTTTAACACTACTGTGATTTTTACAGTCACATAATAGCAATCAGATTTAAATCAAGATGATCTAAACAGGCTGAATAAAATCTAATTATTCTTTTTTGACAAATGCAATGAGAGTATTTATTTTATTTAAATACACTTTGATGTGTCCTGATTAATAAGAAGTTAAGTCAGCTCCCTTTATCCTCTCAACTGAGCACTCAAATTTGAGCACATTTGGTTTTAGGAATAAGAATGAAACAAATAACAAGCATCAAACAGTATTCATATTATTTTCTGATTGGTATACTTTCCAAATTGTGATATGATGTAGAGCATAAACCTCTAATTTTCACAAACCCTGCATCATGCTGCACGGTTTGAGCATAAACGTTTCACTGGCATCAAAAAAGCCAGCTGGAGACAAATCTAATGTCTTTTTTCTTCATTAACAATGGACGAAATAAAAAGGAAATAATTAACTCAGAACTCCGAAAGTGTACTAAAGCATTTTGTAGTATGTAACTACAGTTCTCTCACAGAGATTAGATTTATGGCAAATCAGTGTTTCACTTCTGTAGAACACTTTTTTTAAAGTAACACATATTAGTCCTCAAGTCTATTTTCATCTCTTGAATTAACTACGGACAAATCTTTTCTTTTTTTAAATTAGATCTAGATATTGTGTTTACTGTAAGTCAAACAAAGACAGATCTGAATAGCTGAAACAAATGGTTCAGTTACACATTGAGACCTTTGGGGATTTGATCATGAAATGTTCTTGAAGAAGAAAACATCATGGACTGGTGTCAAAACAAAGCATCTCAAGAGAGCCCTGTTTACATTCAAACACCAGCAAGGACTTATTGTTATTCTGCTACCTATTTCAGATATTGTGTGTCGTTATGGGATAAGCTTCAGAGCAAGCGCTCTTTCATTATCCCCAATATAGTAAAGAAATTGTTTTCAGATACCAGGATGTGACTTGCAAAGCTGAAAACAAATCAAGGTCTTAGAAAAGGAAATGTCATTGTCAAAGTAAATAAGAGCAACCATATGGTGTTTGGGATGTTCTCCCCATAACTGATAAATGTGGTTTAATGTTGACAACATGTCAACACAAAACTTTTTCCCAACTAAATAGATAGATAATAGATTTATAGCACAAAATGACCGAGGCAATACTCATTTGAATTGTGTGTTGGTAAATTAGATGATAACTGAATTTATCTACCTCTGAAATGTCACTGAAGGCTAAAATGTGGAGATTTTATTTGCCCTAAGGCTCCTTTTTCATCCACACCAATTTTTTTTTTCTGTTTTCTTTTTTTAACCACAGTAATAAATATTCTTTTCTGTTTGCTGATGAATAAATTCTTGTCTGGAGCACTGAAATACATAACATGGCAAATATTATCCAAATGAGACTCACATTATGCATCTTTGGTTGGTCTACACAACATTAGTGTGTAACAATAACAAAGAAATAAGAGAGGGAAATGTTATCAAAACCATTACATGTTCCAATTCATAGCTTCGTATGTAATCATCCTATTTAACAATGAGTATTTGAACAAGTCATCATCTTTCACTGTTATGATAAGTTCAATTATGAAAGGTATGTAAAAGAAGAGTATCGTTCGGAGGAGGGTGATGAAGAAGAAAAGAAAGCGAAGAACCAACCGCTGATGAATCAGTCAGTCATACTTGTTTTCTACTCAGCAGATATATTAGCCTAGCCAATATGCCTGTTTGTATTTAATTGTTTTTAATTTTAATTTGTACATTTAATTGGTAATTTAATTTTATTTGGCTTTATGGCTCTATAGGATGATGATACACATCCAAGCAGGAAAAGACTGATAACAGTGAGATCATAGATGTGGCAAGCTTTTGCTGTGTTCTCATAAAGGAAAAAGGCTTCATAAAATGTAAAACTTGCTTCTTAACCTGTGGTGGGATGAGCACATATCCACACCCCCATGCATATCCTGTATATCCTGAGTGCTGAACAGAAGCAACTGACTGGTTCCTGTTTGCTAGCAGCTGTGAAAAAAAACCTAAACAAAACAATGATTTCCATCACTTTTAACTGGAAAATGGTACGTAGCTATTGATACAATTTGTCGTTGGATAGTGGATGGATGGTTTAGAGAAGTGGTTTCCAGCTTGTTTTCCTTGAGGAATTCCCTTAATGCAAATACTAAAAAGCCGTGGACCCCACCCTGTGCTGAAACCAGCTGGTTTTGATGCTTTAAAAAATGAGCTTCTCACCATGAACAGCCTACTGGATTCTGGCTGTGGCCTGTCTGTCCATGAAGCCAAAGTTAAAACACACATACCCTTACTTTTTTTTGTGTGTGTGTGTGTGTGTGTGTGTGTGCATGTGGATATTAATCACAATGACTTTGAATATTCAAAGCCTTGGGGACCTCCTGTGCCTTTGGTGGACCCCTCATGTAGGGTCCTGTACCCCAGGTTGGGAACCACTGGTAAAGAGATAGCCAGGGCTTAATTTGTGCCGCAGTTGGATCCGGAACCTCTCTTATCTGACCCCCCCCTGTAAATAAATCTAATGAACTGAGAGTGTTATACATTTAGAAATATCCTCATAATCCTCATTGAGGCTACACCAAAATATCTTAATTTAGATGCATTCTAAAGTGAAACAGAAAATCGTACCGGCGGATCAACAATGTGAAGAAAAACCAGGGGGCTATAGCCTAT
>JAVQJG010250809.1:0-11198 GCA_036024015.1 Craterocephalus amniculus | reverse complement strand
CACCAGCAAGACTAAATTTGAAGATGAATGGCTTAAGTTTGTATTCATTCATGTTTTACAAAGAGTTTAACCTGAGCCAGGCCTTACCACAATGCTAATTATATCATGGTCATGCAGGTCTAATATGACATTTGTTTTATAATATAGTGGTATCAGTACTTGGTATCGGCCGATACCAATAGCACATTTATCGGAATCGGTATCGGGAGGAAAAAAATGGTATCGGAACATCTCTAGCTTTAACTATAGGGAAGCTGCTGTTGTCACAATATGAGAGACTAAGTCACTAAGAGGATTTGTCCATTTTCTTCTTACAGTTTAGAAACTTCAAGATCATTTACAGACGCTACGCTGGTCTGTACTTCTGTATTTGTGTGGATGTGACTGATAATAACCTGGCATACCTCGAGGGAATCCACAACTTTGTAGAGGTAATTGAAACACACTCGATGTATGGATGTAGTAAGTGAACTGTGGAGATTTGGTTTTCATGGTCTGATGGATTTCTGGAATGTCTCTTACTGGTTTTGTTTAGAATTATTGTCCTCTAGTGATTTACAACTTCTTCTCACAGCATTTACTGCATTCTTGTTGGAACTAATCTTCACAACCAAATGATATTTAGCTGATAAAATTAATATTTTATCAATGAATATATGTTTTTATATGTAATTTATTCTTCTTCTTATTATGTTGTTGTTAAGATGACAAATGAGTTACACCTTAACCATTATGCATTAATCTCTAATTCAACAGATTTTCAAACTGAGATAAAGTTCTAACATCACATTTAACTTATAGGTAAGGTATCACATATTTGACTTGTCTTAGTGTTAGCTCAGGCTTGCTCAAATGACACTTTATAAATTTAGATTTTCTCAAAGATTGCACAAACACTCAAATGCCTAAAAGCAACCTGCTATAATAAAATAACATTTTGATCATTGGTACAGCTTATTTGGACTTTCATGCTCTATGAATGTACATTGATCATATATTTAACACTCCCAATGCAGTTGGTGCCAGCTAAAATACTCTTCAGTTTGAGCACAGATTCCTTCTCCCAGTGCTCATGCTGGCTCATGAGGTGCTTCTGCCAAATATTTAACTGATATTCGAAACTCATCATTTCAGATGTTGTAGCAGATCAAATGATTTAAAAGGACCTAAAATCCTTTTTGTATTGTACATTTGATGGTATAGACAGATTTAATTACTTTTTCAGCAAATGCTGCTCTGATGGAGATCACATGCATTAGGTGCAGCCATGAACCAAATGTTATAAAACACTCCAACAGGTCACGATTTAGTTGAAACTTCAGATGACTGTCATGGCATCTTGTCAAGGACATCTTCTTTTCATTCTTCTGCAACCAAAAATTTTATAATGCTTTCTGTGGAGTAATCTGCCTGTATGTCTGCTAGAAGCTACAACCAAAAAGTTATGGATGGTTTTTGGTCAAATTTTCAGGAAATCGAGGATGAGAAATGCAATAAAGGAAATGTAATAAAGGAAAAAGTTATTACATTTTTTGGTGATCTGAATCACTGCCTGGATCCAGGAATGTTTCAAAAGATACTTTACTATTGGGAAATAAGGATACCTTTGCCATTAGAGCTTCTAACTCAACAGATAATACTCAAATCATCATCATCATATTGTCAAAATTAATCAAAAGATGACATTGTGGTAGATATTAGAATCTAACATTGTTTGACTCGGATTATGTTGATACTCTGGTTCTGGTGATCCAGAAGATTCAAAATAAGGGGGGTACAAGGTGGGCTTATTGGGGTTTTTCTCAAATGGCTGACCCTATGGCTTAGCGGAGGTCTGTGCTCTGACTGCTTCTAGTTATTTTTTTTAAACAAATTAAACTACAACATTGAAATTTCGTTCCAGGATAAATAAAGTATTTTTCATTTCATATTAATTTTCTTTTCGTTTAATTTCATGACTATTATTCAGCTGGATTGTGTTTCCTTGTGAAAGTGTAATTACTTTAATACACTGATTAAATAATTTCGTCAAAAAAAAGATGGCATTTATATCTGATTGAAGTGTTGATAGAACACATAAATGCTACTCACAAAAAGTGATATATCATCAATGGAGGACATTTAAGTAAAATCATCAGCAATATTGAAGAATTGCAAGAATCGTTATTTAAACTGATCCAGGACCCAAAAAATTGCAAAAGAATTAAATCAGAAAGAGAAAGCATGTCATCCCAGCCCTATTATATACAGTTTATTTTTAGACATGGTTGTTTGCATCTGTATGGAAGAGTCCTGAACAGTGTACTGTAAATTCACTATAGAATCATCATATTTGTGCATGCTTGTACAATAAGACCTCTTCATTTAATTTTAGAGCTTATCATCAACATCAAATGTGAACACTGTTAAGACACAGATGGTGAGACAAAGATGTGACGTATCGCGGCAGAATTGTTAAATCAACATTTAGGAGTAGCCCTGTTCACCCAGCGAGCGTGAACCTACTGTGTAGTGCTTAAGAAAATCTGTTGCCTAACCGCCTTTAATGTCAGCCGTGCCATGTAGAATAATTGGTTACTCTTTTTAAAAAATTAGTGAAACTTTGACGGACAGATGAAGAGCAGCAGAGCTGATTTTGTCCTCAGCACTGAGGAGTGAAGGTCATTTTATTTAATGTTTGGCTACAGAGGAATGCAGTTGCATGTTTATGTAATTGAACTTAGTTGCTCAGTTTTATTTTGATGCTTGTATGTATGTGATGTCAGGATAAATTAAACTGGGTTGTACATTAGCCCACAACTGAATTTTCTTTAGCAAAAAAGTCTTTTTTTTCTCTGCAAATTAAAATATTGCTGCTTTAATTTCATTTTTTGCTGAAAAAAGAGATGAAACCAGAACTGCATTAAGTTTAAAATGACAACAGTTTAATGGATATCATGATGAGCAGAATTCAGCTCATGACATTGCAAAACAGATTCTGCTGCTACTATATAGAAACGACATAATTACATGAGTCCGTTGTTTTCCATTACTCTGATGATAACTTAACATGTCAGCTTTATGGCTTAATAAGACACTTGGTCACTTTTCCAGTAGTTTGGGTTGAAATCTAAGCAATAACATTTAATGACCTACATAATTACTTTCAGCAATCTGAACAGCCTGCATTCATATTAATGAATATGGATGCACACGCTTTTTTCTTTAATTAGTTTATGGTTTCCTTTTAAATGGAATAATGGTGTTTTACAAACTTTTTTACTGCACTGTTTTCCTTTAAGTTCAGCAAATTACAGAAACTTGCAGAGAAGAGATTTATTCTATGTGGTGCACAACTAATTTCACACATAAAGAACTGTCATGGCAGCATGTTTTTTTTTTTTTGTTGGAAAACACTGAACCCTGAATCCATGCATTGTACTCAAATGGTAAACTGTGTAGCCGTAACAAACATGTGCATGCTGTTGTGACTGAATGAAACCAGGAGGTATAGTAAAAATGACAGAGGGCTGACATATTTAACAGCCTGATAAAATCATTATTGTTACACGTCTGAAAGGGATATTCTTTTCTGTCTTTGTCTTTTCAAAAGTAGAATTTCTGTGGTTATCTCCAGGGACGCAAGTTTTATTTTCTCATTATTCTCCTCTCTCCTTGAAGGTGCTGAATGAGTATTTTCACAATGTGTGTGAACTGGACCTTGTGTTCAACTTCTACAAGGTAAGGGAATTGAGCGTTGTGTTTTTTGAATTTCTCAAGTTACTTTACAAAAACCTTGGACAGGGCGATTGGAAACAGAACATGAGGTTGTAGAATATTTGCTTTTTTTATAGGATGTTATATCATCATTTTCATTGAAGCCATTTTTATGAGAGAAAGATTAATATTTTTATAGACATAAATGCCGAAATATGTAAAAACGAATCCAAACCCGCTGTTTTGTTTCTCACCTTGAACATTTTTTACAGAAACAGACGATCAAAAGCAACTTTTTAAGCTGTTTCACTCATTCATTTCACTTCTCTGAAAAGATTGATCACGTCACATTGATTCAAGACTGTTTCTCCACTAAGGTTATGTTTTTAAGGTTATGTTTTCACATGGAGGTTATGTTTTCACCAGCATACAGTTGTCTGTCTGTTAGCAATGTAACTCAAAGTGATGGATGGATCCCCTGATAAGATTTTGGGGAGTCTGGATCCAGGATATTCTTTTGATACTGGAACCAATACCCCCTAAAACCACCAGGAGTCATTTTGATTTACAACTAAATAATTTTTTTAATTTATTTATCTATTTTAGCAATCATTTAATGAATAGAAAAAAAGCATCATATAATGCTAAAGTAAGGAAACAAGAGTGCTGGATGGCAGCTGACATTGATTTATTGTATCACATGTGGAGAGCTCAATAATAAATGCACTGCAGGCCATCCTGGCATCGATGCAGCTCCGGTACAGGGCAGAAACAATTTGGTTCAGCCATGTGCAAAACGTTATAGAACATAGCAACAGCGCGTCCTATAGTTACGGGTAGATGTTATAATCCCACATTGTTTGGCCCGGTTCATGTTTCTGTTCTTGATCTGGTGATCCAGAAGGACACTTCAACATGAAGCGGAGTGGAATCGAACTGCCGACCTCCTGTTTAGTAGGCGACAGCTTTATCCACTGAGCCAGTTTTAGCCTTGAATTTATCAGACCTAGTTTTTTTTTTCATTACCAATCAGTCCTATAATTTGCCATCTGTTTGTGTTTCAAGGTGTACACGGTGGTGGACGAGATGTTCCTAGCCGGAGAGATCAGGGAGACCAGTCAGACCAAGGTCCTCAAGCAGCTTCTCATGCTTCAGTCTCTTGAGTAGGAAATTGACACCATTTATCCTTTCTGCCCACTTATCTGCCGCCCTGGCACCCAGACCAACCTTCTCCTTGTTTCCATCATTCTGGAAAATACCCAATTATTTCTCTGCCTCTACAGAGCCATTTTTTCACAGAATTTCAACAGGGGAGGCTGTTTAGAAGAGAAATGCTGTTTACATATTGATATTTTAGTCAAGCTAACCTGTTTACTATGGTCGTCTATATGTTGCAAAACCTTGTACCTGTTGTGCTGCTGCCGATCCCGTCTAGCCAACGCAGTACATTTCAACATGTCAACATTTCAAATTCTGCAAACGTACAGTCGACTTTGTATTGTTTGGTTTTCACAAAGGGTTGCATAAATGTTATATTATGCTGTAACCAGTTCATCATTGCCTTTATCTCTGTGCAGTGTGGAAACCAGTGTGACACTGCTCTCCTGTTTCTCATTAACCTAAACATTTATTAAATGGCACTACTGTAACTAATAAGCACCAAAACATATACGCCACCCAGAAAGACCCATTAACTGAGAATTTTCAAGTTTTGCAGCCATTTAAAAAAATAAGCCCCAAAAATGTTCCCTATTCGTTGCATCTACTATGCATTATCTATCTGGATAATGATCAAAGCGAACTACAAGTATACAGCCCTTTGGCGCAATTGACTCAGTGCAGCAAGTTCATTAGTGAATGGAGTGTACTCAGGATGAGGGCCATTTTGACTGTGTGTTACCGCAACCTCTGCTGCATCAGGCATCCTTATCAGCGACTATGATAATGTAGGTTATGGCAGATCAAGTGGTTGCACTTCAAATGAGATGAAATGGTGCTTGTTGGTCACTGTTAAAACACTTAAACAAAAACAACAGATCAGAACAAACCCTGGAGACAGAAGAATATTTTGCATTAAGCAGTACTGTGAAATTTGCTGGCTGTGGTGTGAACATACATTGTATCTGTGTGCTGAAATTGACAATTGTCACAAAAAGGGTATCTCTTCATCACATAGCTACCTGTTGAAGAGCCTTACATACATTCCTTTGGTATTTCACAGAAGAAATGAGATCTATGTAAGTCTGACAGTTAGCTTTTATTCAGGAATTGAACATAAATGTTTATGAAACTGTCATGCACTCATTGTAACCATATCCAGTCACCTAGGTGGTTTCATATAATGTTGAATGATTCTTTTTTCCCTTAGACTACAGTAAAATGTGTCCTGCTTCCCCTCGTCTACCTGTGAGTTTGATGGAAGATGTGTTACTGTCTCCAATTGAAATATCTAAATGAGTAATTCCCATTTTGTGTAAATAAACTTAATTGATCCACTTTTGTGTTTCATCAATCCTCCATAAAGGAGTTTTATATTTTGATTTATCTTGCAAAAAAAACATCTAAATGTGGGGTTCAGATATTTGTCCAGTGTTTTAGCACCACTTAGTGGACAACTTCTGTTGAGCAGCAAATCAAGCAACATAGCTGAGGTCATCCTGACAGCCTGTGTTAGATCGATAAATCGGTCAATATATCCACTTCAGCTACTTAAAAACACTCTAGTCGTTACTCCATCGACCCAAAAGCACAAATCCAGACAATTGGACATTTACTCTTCATTGTCTGAATTCTGATATTCTATGTACAACCTGACAGCCTTTGAAAGAAATCACCTGCCTGAAAACTGAAAAAAATGCACAGACTTAAGGTCCATCAAGTCAAGCTGCAGATTTTCAAATGCGGTTCAAATTTTTGCACACTGAAGGAAGTAGGAGAATTAACCAATATTCAGTGAGAAATAAATGTTAAAACAAAATTCAAACATCAGGAACAACTGAAAAACAAGCAGTTTACTGGGAATTGCATAATCATGACAATCAATGAGCAACACTCATCCCCAATTGACAATAAACAAATCTTATTTACATTATAGGTTACTGGAGTTGTACAGTAGTATTTGGGTTGATTATATCACATAATTTACTAAACAACAACTGAGTTGAATTTCATTCATCAAATGATGAAATCCAGATTGGAATAAATGAAATAAACCTCTCTTGGCTGCTCTGATTACTGGTTATTATGAACTGTACAATACCTACAAATGAATGCAAGCCAGCTTGGGTTTAATAGTATTCAACCATTTAAGGTGACTTGATAAATATTTATAAATGATAACCTGTGAACAGCAGAGATCAGAGTTTCTGCTGACAGCCACCTACAGCCCATAACATCAATGTCAGGACAGAAAAAGACCCCAGTTGTTATTTAGTAAGAAATGATTACATATACATTTAAAATCTTTATTACAGTTTACTTAAGTAAAATAAAATGTACAATTCTATATAGATACAGCATATAAACAAAACAAATGAAATTTTCAAAGTAAAAAGTGCACTTTAGAAGAGACAAACTATCACACAATGCAATTTTTTTTCTTTTTTTTAAAGCAATATGTTTTGACCATCTGTCTCTTGATATCTGATATCTCATGTTGATGCAGCTCCTCTTTTACCCTCCAGTGTGCTGACTCACTTAGGTCTTAACATACGTTTTGGCTGGAGGAACACGCACTAACAATCAAGGACAGACACATGACAAATAAGTTTGCGGGTTTGTTTTCATCTCCTCTTGGCTGGGTCAGTATGACCTGTTGTCAGTGATTCAGACTGATGCAGCGCCTGTGACTCAGCAGAAGGGTGGGAAACCGGAATGGTACTAACATCCAACACCATTTACCTCCAGCAGCGCCAAAAGCCATGCCGTCAGTGTTTCAAGGAAAGAGGATATTGTTCTAGTGGAAATTCCCAGTTTCTCTTTTTTATAAGGAGAAACTATGGGGGTCGGCTCAACAAACTCGGCGACGGTTTACAGCAGAGCAGAGCTATTTTAGTGCATAACAAAGGGAAGTGACTACTTGAAAACAGAATCTGGACTATTATGTCTCACAAACCTGTCACGATCAAAATGGGCGTCCTGAGAGTTTCCAAAACAACACTGATGCAAAGCCAGCTGTGGTTCTTCTGATGTCCTTTTTGCTGCATGTGTATGTAGAGCAACATGAGCCAAAATGAGGTCATGGAGAAAAAGCCAAGCAGGAGGAGCTGGACACATTGTTTTGAAAAGAGCATTAATCTTCATTGTATTAGGTCCAGAGACACACAGTTTAATAATGTGTGAATCTGATAAAGCTCTTCAGCCATTGGGACCTTTGGATAAAGATATTTTGTCTTCTCTGTGCTTTTGACATGACCCGTGGGTGTAGAGTGGAGTGACTGAAGCATTCCCTTTCATAGATTGTATAAATATGTTGGGAGTAACAATACCATAAATTCACTATATCAAGTACATTACAAACTCTGATACATTACATTATAACAGTGCATTTGTAATACAAACCAAAGCAAGATTAAATCACTTTGTATCTTGGGCCTCTGATTGAACTGGACCTAAATCCGCTAATCAAGTTTCCAATCAAATTAGACAGATTAATTGACTAAACCGCAGGAACCTTTCTAAGAATTTGTAAGGAACAAAATCTGTGCAAGCTTTTTAAGTGTACACACTTTTTCTATCATCCAGTCACTTATCACTGACAGGCTGTATTTCTTTCATAGAAACAAATCATGAATCATATCAGTAGAAGCCAAATAATGAAAATGCCTCACATAGCTTGATAATAATTTACAATGATGTGCAAACGCAGAAAGCAGGTTGAGTTTACTAAAACCAGAATGAAAAAGCACACAAAATAACAGTAGGGAAGCTGAAACACACAACCTTTGACTTGTCCATGTCTGGTAAACAAATGATGAAAACGGGTCTTCTTTCTGATCCCATCATGTTCACGCTGAAGGATCGGCCTGACCGGATGCCGGGGCAAAACTGCCCCCCCCCCTCAGGTGGAAAAGCTTACCTGAGGTCGGGGGTTGCAGTAGTTTCCATGGCCACTTATCAAGGTGATCTAAGGTGTGTAAGACTGGAGGGATGAGTGTCACACACACCGAAAAACACTTGGAGCTGAAGTGTGTAAAAAAAACCCAAAACAAAACAAAACACTGAGTTAAAACACTCACATGTATTCAAAGGTTTATTGATTAAAGTACATCTTTTTCAGCCTGAGCTGAGGGCTTCTCACTGACCTGTAGGGGGCGTCCTGTCTGTGTGGGCCTGTGGGCACAGGGGAGGCCTGATCCTTAGCAATTACACTGCTGTTTATTCTGTGTCGTCGTGCCTCTCGGCTGCCTTAGCTGCCTTAATGATGCATCTCCATACTGGATACCAGAGCCCATCCTCTCTGGGTCCAGCTCTCCTTCAAAGTGAACCAGAATGAGAACATAAATAAGGCAGACTGAATGCACCTGCATTTATTTGAAAGAAAAACATACAAACACACATAATCAGGCAAAAAAACAATCTCTTAATAAAGAAAATCTCATTAGCAAACAAAAAGTATACCTGAGTCTATCTTATTGAGGATGATGCGAGCGCATTTCAGGAATCCCTCCTCGACATTCTCACCTGTCAGAGCACTTGTTTCTAAAAACATCAGTTCTGTGTAAAAAATGGACAACAAATCTAGATGAGACAGAAGGAGACAGATGCAAAACTAACAAACAAAAACAAAGTGTGAAAGTAAACAATCACCGTTCTCCTGGGCGAAACGCGAAGCTTCCAGGAAAGTCACCTCTCTGTCTGCATCCAGGTCTTTCTTGTTGCCACACAGGATAATAACAATGTTGGGGCTCGCTAGTGTCCGTGCATCTGTTAGCCAATTGGTCAGGGCGTTATATGTCTCTCGGCTGTAAGACAGAACCGTTTAATGTTCGACTGAGTCTATCTGTAACTTACTATGCATCCCAAAACGTTTCAAAGGTTGCTGTGAATGAGCCTTTTGATATTTTTGCAACAACTGTACACACACAGTACTATAAACGACCTAACAACCCTCTTTACTGGTAGACATGAAAAATATTGCCTTAAAGATAAAAAATACAGAAAAAATGCATGCCAAACAAAAAGGTGATTAGACAGCAAGTATTTCATTAAAAAGTACAGGCAATAGGATTTGTATACAGCTGTCAGTTCGGACAGGAAACATTCGTGGAAAGTTCTTTGGAGAGAGGCCATGAGTTACCATGGAGCCAAGGTTCAGTGTCCATGGTAACATGAGGTCAGTGAGGTGAGCAGAAGGGTGTAGGCCTACGCAGAGAAATTTAACAGCTGCTTTCACTAAGAAGCGAAGACTGACGTAATTCCTCATGTGCACACTGAAGAGACGAGGCGACTCAGGTTCACACGCTCCTTTCCTTCAAACGCCTCAATCCTGTGCTTTCCACCTTTCCCCATGCAGTTTCAGCCTCCACTTCTCTTATTTTCCCCCACCAGAGGATGCCTCAGTATTATTTTTACAGCGACCGGCAGTCCACCTCCCCGCTCTGAAAAGCCCATATGTTCTTTCAATCACAAGCTGTATTACGTTTCTGTCTCTCAACATGACTACTTCCACTATATCTTGATTGAACAACCTTGCTCTCACTGCCCAAAGCTTGTGAAATACAGAGCTCTGATTGGGTTCTGCTATGCAAATCTCTGCATCAGTCCACATCCTCAGTCATTAAATTGCACAACACAATGAGGTGGTATGCACACTATCTAATACTGACAGTTTATTCACTCACACTAAATGAAGGCAGCAGCAAGGTGGTCATAAAAAAGTGGAGGTAGAGCTTTGTGCATCAGGAAATTTCTTTTTTGAAATACAGCCAATTTCCATACCGTACCATCCTCTTCCGCTTATCCGGGGTCGGGTCGCTGGGGCAGCAGCCTAAGCAGGGAAGCCCAGACTTCCCTCTCCCCGGCCACATCCGCCAACTCATCCGGGGGGATCCCGAGGCGTTGCCAGGCCAGCCGAGAGATATAATCCCTCCAGCGTGTCCTGGGCCTACCCCGAGGTCTCCTCCCGGTGGGACGTGCCCAGAACACCTCCCGAGGGGGCATCCTAACCAGATGCCCAAACCACCTCATCTGGCTCCTCTCGATGCGGAGGAGTAGCGGCTCAACCTCGAGCCTCTCCCGGATGACCGAGCTCCTCACCCTATCTCTAATGGTGCGTTCAGACCAAAAGCAGCGAGAGCGTCGGGAGCGTCAGGCTTACATGTTAAGTCTATGTAAATGCGCGTCAAGGCGCGGCGAGCAGTTGAGCAGCGCGTTTTGAACGTCTGGAGCAGCGCGATTTGGGCGTTTGACCGTCGGCTGCTCTCGCTGCTCTCGCCGCGCGTCAAGAGCAGCAAGAGCAGCCGCTGCTCGAGTTGGAAAATCTGAACTTTCGCTGCTTGACG
>JAVQJG010250804.1:0-26896 GCA_036024015.1 Craterocephalus amniculus | reverse complement strand
ATAAAAAAGCAAGAGAAAAATGTTTCTTTGTGTTTTTTCTTTTCTTTTGAACAAGAAAAATAACAATAAATGGTTTTTAGAAAATAGTTGAAGTAAAGGTAATAATTAAGTAGTGACAGTGAAATGGTCAAAATTTGAAGCAGCAACGGGATAACAAACAAACACTTTTTTTTGGTATTACATACCTAAAAGAATTGGTAGAGACGGTTCACGGAAGTTTATTCAATTCTTTACTAAAATTCATGCTAAATACTAAATTTCAATCACTGAAAATGTTGCTTTCCCTCCATAACCCCACTGATCTGAGTAAAAGCCCTACTCCTGTTTATTTCTTGGGAATTTTGTGGCGTGAGCCTCTGTCTGAGCGAGCGGTTATTTAGCTCTTTGAGGTGTGGGGGGCAAACGACTCCAGATGTGAAATTGAGGGATATGGAGGCAGGGGTGGGGTGAGCCAGCTGAAACAAGACGGCCATTATTTTTCTACCACCCCACCATTCAGCAGCTGCAGATGTAGTAGCCGGCATTGAATGAGGCCTGTTGTCTTACCCTGGTACCACTCACCGACAGGCAGGCTGTACCAGGCCAAACCCAGACAATAGGCCCACTGCTGGGCTTTGGCCCCAGTTCTGTCCTTGTGTCCTCTGCCTAAGAGTGGTGTTTTTTGGACAATCAAACTCACAAAGCCCCCTGTTCTTATCTAGAGAACACGTGGAAGTCTCACAAATTACTCACATACATCCCATTTACCCAAGAGTTTAGCGGGTGACTCAGTCAGGTTCTGATTTCTTATTGTTTACAGATCCTGAAAGTTTCCAAGGAGCTTCAGATATGTCGCCTTAAAACAAAATTAAACTATTTTTAAACAGAATCAGGCAGAAAAAAATTTCTGTCTCAGAATTGCAAGAAATCTTTTCTTTCCAGCCTCACCTGGCTGCAGGAAAGCAGCAGTGGAAAACTGAATTGTGGGTGTGAATGTGTCTCGCTGCATCATAGCTATGTTCTGCATCTGCAAAAAGGAATGTAGCTTGTAAACACGATCACGCTGCTCATGGTAAACGCCTCTCCAATGTGTGGAGGCAGCCTTTCTGTGACAGAAATATGTAATCAGACCTAGTAGAAACTGCCACGATAATTTTCTGTCTGACTCAACTAAAGCATATTTTAGATTTTTTTTACCTGTCCACAAACACAACAGGTATAAAAGATGGAAAAGAAGGTATTAAAATACATTAAGTCCAAGTTATATTGCTTTAAAAAGAGCTGTTTTCATCTAAACATTTGCAATGGTTTTATTATTGGATTTCCAGTATCAGGTATCTGCAGAAAGAAATATCTCTGTGGATGTCCTGATTTCCTCCTGTCCCCTTGGTTCCGGATGTGCTGAGATTGGGACTGGGGTTGTCAATGTGTGTCCCCAGCTCCAAGTTCTATTCTGGGGTCGGCAGCTTTGCTTTCTCTGTCTCTAAACCCCCACCATTGTCTGCAGAGCCTGGAATGAGCCCACTCAGCGCGGCATAAAGCCCGGCCGCAGTCAGCCCACCGTTTTCCTCACTCCAAACTGCCCACTCAGCTCAGTATGTGTGTGTAGGTGATCAGACGAGCTGCAGCTATCAGATCTCACCTTCATGTGTTTGCTGCAGTGGGTGATGTCATGTGTACCTGCAGACTGTCTAACCTGAAAGTTGGTTTCACTGTAAGAGTTGCATTCAACTTCAGCTGCCCTTAAAAAACAATGGCGGTTTCTTTGGAAGTTTGATTTAAGGCATCAGAATATCTTTTAAACAGAAACATGGTGAGGATGCCGATATCTCTTCCTTTTAACTTGTTACTGTGTAGTTTGATTATAGTTCATCTGTATTAAATTAGTTTATATACATATTTACCATATGATGTAAACCTTGTATATAAAGTTTGTATTTAATGTCCGTGAGCAATAGACTTTGCCCAAATGTCAAATACTGAATAACTAAAGAAAAAAAAGAAGAGTTTGTCATTGTTGATCTAAAAACTATTCAGTTTGCGTCTTTAATTTGACGTGACCTAATTTGTTTTCTGTTCTCTGCAGGATGAGGAGAACGGTAACGGAAAGGGTAAGTCATCTTCAGATTTCACCTTCTTTCTTCTCTTAATTTAACCTACTACAGTGGGATCATATGATCATATGATGTATTGGCTGGGATGTATGCACACCCCCTGTCACCTCTGCTCTGCAGCTTTTCTGCTCCACCTACAGGATACTATGCAGCGCTGCATTTGACCTAGTCTGGTTCTGGCTTTAGCGTGTGCCCTGGGTGATGTACTCTCTGGTACTCTCACAGATGTAAAGTAGCCAGGATGCAAATCTGACTGCGACAGTTTTGTTGTTAAAAATCTAAACTAGAAGTTAATAGTTAAGGTAAACCCAGCAGCATGTTGTTAGAGCTCAGCTTCCCAGCCTGCTGTGTTTCCAGGGTGCTGCCTTTGACTCCTTCCTCTGATTAAAGCTGAGCCTGGTACGTTTAGGAACATGACAATATGTGGTTGTCTGCAAGCAGAAGAATCTCTGATACTCAATTCATCAACATTAGAATCCAGTCCTATAATTAACTTGCTTCTTTTATATCTCTTGCATTGAACTTATCACATATTGTGTTATTATCCATCCAGTTCCCATACCAGCTTCAAACGTGTTATTGTCTGAAATTAAGATCACATTTTTCCAGTCACTGAATTTGATTCATAATCTGAGACATATTTAAATGTCCCACTAATTACTAGATCACATTATTCAGAAGATGCTTTATTCTAAAGTTACTGGTGACAAATGCATTTAGAGGCATTGAGGTTCAAACCAGCAGCTTCCTGATCAAAGGGCAGCCATTGTACTTCCTGGACTACATCTGCTCCTAATCGTCTGATTTCCATGTTTATCCCAGGTGTGAATAGGGTATTCTTTGGATAAGATAGTAAACCGAAACCAAAAAGAACAAAAAAAAAAGCATGATCACTCTACAGGAACAACTCACAGTATTTCTTGTCATGATAAATTAAAACAATTCCGTTTGTCCATCTCCTGATTTTTGTTGTATCTACTTTGTTTTTTTGTCATGCAGGGTATCAAAAAGGTCGTCTGGAACCGATGGACACCATATTTGTAAAAAACGTGAGGGAAAAGGGCCCGGCCCATCAGGCGGGCTTGTGTACAGGTAAGGAGCATGAACAGCATGATTTGCATGGGAAATCAGGTCATGTGATGCAGCAGATGCAGAATGTTATATGAGAGGCAAAGACAAGGGTTACCCTTAGAGAATAAACAAAATCTATGGATAAAATAGATTTATTGATAGTTTATCTTCAGTGTTTATGATTACATCGTCGGCAGTATTTCAGGAACCGGTCGGACAGCGCAACGCCTCAGGTGTGTGTGAACGTGACAGAGCAAGGCGGTTCATACAAACCTGTGCGGTGCACCAGCCCAAGCTGTCACATCCACAGAGCCACATGCTTGCCTGAACATACACAAACACACAAACACACACACACATACACACACACGCATGCTGAATGTGTTCCTGATGCACACTGAAGGTAGTCATGCATTACGGTTCCTGCGGTGCAGCTTTACTTGATTATGTAAGTGCTTTTTATGTTGTCAGACATACTTCTGAGCTGAAGGATATTTAGACTTGATTTATGTGTTAAAATTGCAGTCGTTTTGATAAACATTACATTGCCGAGGTGCTCAGTACTGGTTGTACCTTTGTGTCCTCCTGGCCTAAATACAGATCATAAGCTCCATGTTTTGCCTGCATGATTTTGGTTTTGTTGAAATTCGAAACAGAAATAGGACTTTTTTTTTTCTACCATATTTCCTGTTTTGGCGCCTGCCTTGATCTCTCAGGGAAAATAGTCCCTGCTCAGCGTCTCTAGTGCCTGGCGCTTTAAAGCTTTAAAGCTTAAAGCTTAAAAATCAAGATAACTTTTGCTGCCAGAGGTGTTTATTATAACATGATATGTCTATGTTCTTCAGGGGATCGTCTGGTGAAGGTGAACGGAGAGAGTATTCTAGGAAAGACGTACTCGCAGGTGATCGCCCTCATTCAGAACAGGTAGGACCTCCTCGCTGTGAGAGAGCTGATTTATTGCGCCAGCTTAACAGGTTAAGAAACACCTAATTATTTATGTATCTTTGAACTGCTTTTAGAAAGAGCACCTGAAGCGGTGCACGCTGCATGCTCACATGCTCTACGCAATCTCAGAGATGAATTTGTCCAGATGGGAAATCGAAGCCTCAGAAATGATTCTGGACTTGTGTGTTGATCTTGGATTCTTGAGTGAAAGATAGATTTAAAATATTCTTAAGCGAAAATCAGAGAGCTGTGTATCAGTGCCTGTTTTTTAGTTTGTTTAATGTAAAATTCTGAAACAGTATTCACATGACACATCGCAAAAATTGACAAGGAGATCACTCCTACATTTCATATGATCGCACTCCAAGGAAATTCAGTCAGATTTAGACCAGGGATGACTGCAGCGCTGAGGACAGGTGCATTGTAAATGGCCACTTACCAGACCTCACCTGAACTCCTCTAGTTTTGTTCTGTTTCACTTTATCAGAGTTGGCCTGTGCAGAGATCATCTTTGCATATTTTAGAGTCACGGCAGCATCATTCCAAAGAGATATACATCTCAACTCTTTTATGTTTTTTTTTTTTTTTAAGTGAGCCTGAAACCTTTCCTCCCTTGTCCTATGGCCATCTTCATTTCTATTTCACAAGTGATAGCCTTTATACCCCAACAGTATTTACATATGCGTTGTGGTTGTAGAGATATACTCGTTTCAGTTTGTACAGTACGCCATTTTCCAGCACAGGCCTAAAAAATAGACACAAAGCTGAAAGGGTTAAAGCAGTTTAGGGAAACGCACCTGATCAAATCAGTGTGACTCTATCTGGTGTATGCGTCAGTATGACTGAGGCTTTGCTAACCCATCATGACCTAAGTTCCTATCAGCATGAAAAAAATTATGTGAGAGGCTAAACTCTTTTTTTTTTTTTTTTGCAGGGTATTGATTTTACTCTTATGTGTATTAAGATTTTAAAAAATTATAATAGTTTTTGTCTTAAAAAGCAAGCAAACGTTGCATCAGGTCGTATTAAACTTTTCCATAATATTTTCAAATGATTCAATTTGAATTATTTTTATTACTTTAAAGATGTTGGCACAAAATCATTGTATTTAGTCAGAATAGACTTTTCTATTTCACCCAAATGTGTTGTTTTTTTGTCTTTCCTCCCGTTTTCACCGGTCCGTTTGCATCCTGCAGTGAGAGTGTGTTGGAGCTCTCTATTATGCCTAAAGATGAAGATGTGCTTCAGTTGGTAAGTGTGAGTATGATGTTTTCCACACACTTTTTACTCCAGTAAACCAAGTAAAACGTGCTTCTGTATATTATCCTAGGACGCTGCAGTCAGTGTGTATTTTGTGCAGAGCGTGCTGTGGATTCAGTCGGTCATTGTCCAAGAATGTCGAGATTTGTTAGAATGACTGGAGAGTGACTCACAGGCCCTCTGCTCTGTGTTTAAATGACAGCATCCATTAAGAGCTGCTCGCCTCTCCACTGTCAAGGTTTGGGGAAAAAAACAACCTCTGTCCTCATTTACACACACCCATGCGCTGCACAACACATTTTTGTCGCTCCACGAGTTGCTCCATGATCGTTTGCATGACCCGACACGCATCGCCCCGCCCTCTAACTCGGAGCAACCTTTGAACACGCAAATCTAGATTGAAAACGGTTGCGCTCACGCATGCGGAAATATCCTCGAAAAGAGCCGAAATCTCCTCGGTTTGAAGCTTTCTGCCTGTTCTTAATGTTACAAACCCACTCCTCTGTCCTCACGCTCCACCCACTCGCTGCTGCGCCTCTATCTGCTTGAATTCCTGACATGACATCACCGGTGCTCCGCCTCCCCCCCAACACTCCCACAGGGTGGAGTAAGTCAGTGAAGGAGACAGAGGAGAGAGGAAGGATCTCAGGAGAAAACAAGCCGATCAGAAGAGAGAAATTGGTAAAAAAGCTAAAAGTTTTCTGGAGACAGAATGTGTGTGATATGGAGGAGTGCAGGTTTTAGCAGCAGGAGGGCGTCACGTCGGGAGCGTCGGTGAGAAGTCTATGCTATCCTCTGCTCTTCTTTGTGAATTTGTGGTGCTGACAGGCTCAGTCCACAAGCTGTGGAGACACTCTGACTTCTGTTTGGCTGCTTAATCGATTAGGTGAACCTTCAAAAGAGCGTCTGTGTGATTTTGTGTCATGAGAGTGAAAAAAAACTCCGCTCACAGGCTTGTTTTTGTCCTGAAACTCGAAATGTGACCTCGGATTATTGATGAAGCGATGGAGTGGATGAGCTTGTTGTTTGCAGTGTGTGTGTATGGACGCGACGTTGCCACAGACCTTCTTATTTGCAGCCTGTTGTGTAAGGAACATTGTGGCTTTTCCTCCAGAGACATGGTGCGTTTTGTTGGCTGACATGTGTGAGTTAAGAGCTGAAGCCCTCAGGACAAAAACTGTGGCAAAAGGGCTGAACTGAGAGACCATGTCAGAGAGAGGTTTTAAGGAATGGAGCTATCTTTAATCATAGTCAGACGGTTTAGGGTAAGAGCAGAGTTCGAGGTCCTGTCATGTTTGTGTCTCACTTTTCCTTCATCTCCCTCCTCCAGGCGTACTCCCAGGATGCCTACCTGACAGGTAACGAACCCTACTCTGGGGGAGCAGAGAGCCTCCCGCCACCACCTTCCCTCTGTTACCCGCGTACCAAGACCACGTCCCTGTCTGCAGCCCCCTTGTCTTCCCCCATGGGCCAGAACCAGCTGGACAACTGGAGCCGCTGGCCTGGCTCTTCCAGCCCTTCGTCACCGTTGGACAACCGCTCCACGGTAGGGAGTCCCGCCAGCTGGCAGGAGGGGCGGGCGGGCGAGCCGGGCGGCGTGGGCCACAGCAGCCCGGCTCACCGCACAGAGGAGATCCAGTACGGCATGACCGGCCAGCAGCCTCAGGGGCAGATCCGGGGCCGCTCCTACTCCTCTTCTTCCTCATCAGGAGGGCCCCTGTCCAGCCCGCTGCAAGTCCACTACCCCAACCACCACAGCGCCGCTTCCTCTCAGGCTCAGCCCCGCAAGTCCGGCTCCGCTTGGACCAGCCCAGCCATGCCGCAGGTCAGCCACGGCCGCGGCGATCGCTGCCAGCAGGCGCTGTCTGACTGGTTCTACAGCCAGCTGCCCGAGCGCTCCGGCCGCAGCATGCAGACCCGCCACCGCAGCTACTCCCAGGACCGGCTCAGCGAGACCAGGAGGCAGCAGCAGCAGCAGCAGCAGCAGCGGGCGGGAGGCTGGCCTCACAGCGCCTCGCAGGACACCCTGTTCTTACTGCAGCAGTCGGGTCCGGGACCACACGGCGAGCCGTACTGGTCCTACGGAGACTGGGAGGCGGGGCCAGGACGGGGCCCGCACGCCTCCAACTACACCCGCACGCGCTCTGAAAACCTACTGGCCCAGTTCGATCGGCACGGCCGCTCCTTAGAGATGCTGGACCGAGCATCAGCAGGACTGGTGCCGCCTCGGTCAGACAGGCCGTCGTGGTCCCAGCAGCCCCCCCAGCCGCCCCCCAGGACAGACACCCACACCAGGCCGGGGAGCCACTTCACCGCAGCGCAAGCCTCTCAGATTCTCAGACACCCGCCGTCACAGCCAAAGCAGCACCTCCAAACCCACGTGCAGCCGCAGCAGGCCGTCCCTCAGAGCAGGCGGCTTCCTGCGGGGCAGAGCGTGGACGACCAGCCGGTGGGCTACCGCAGCTACAGCCCCTCCTTTTACCGCAAGACCGGTCGCATCATGCAGCAGGCGCACTCCTTCAGGGACCCCACCTACTCTGGCCCTCATTTGAACTGGAACCCAGCACCTAAAACCAGCCCGCCGGAGGCGTCATCGGCGCCTCTCACCGCCTCCGCCGCTTCCCCGCTCACCTCCGCCTCGCCAGAGTCCCAGGACAGAGCTTACAGGCCGACGAACCACGAGAGGGAACGAGGGCCGGCGGATGCGCAGGCGGAGATTGCGGCGCAGACGCAGGAAGTGGTGCTGAGGCAGAAACCTCCGGCTGGGCGGAGGAACTTCCACGGCATGCGGCATCCCCACTACGCCTTACCGGCGGACGGGCTGGAGTCCTCCTTGTTTTCCCCTGATCCCAAAGACTCGACCCAAACCCCTGGTTCCACCGGTGAAGCTGCCCCGCGCAAACCAAACGGAAACCTCGCCCCTCTCCCCATCGAGGACGACTCTCTGGCCACCATCCCTTTTATAGGTAAGCCTTCTACTTCTGCTCCAAAGTCGCCTTCAGATTTCATCACTTCTCTCTCTAATTACATTAAATGATAGATAAAGCTTAACCTCTTGAACCCCAAGACTATTTTGCTGGAAATTGCATACTTTTAATAAAGCAGGTATATTTCTGCAACCACAAGGTTTATTTGAATACTCTTGGTGTCATTTTGAAGGAACCACTTGTGAGATTCTTCCTGGTGTGAAATTATCAGTATTTTTGAATCTGGTCATTGGTAATTGATGATTGAACAATAAAAATATAAGTCTTGCCTAAAAAAAATCACTTTCAGAATCAGCAAATCATTGAAATTTTGTTCAAGGGGCTAAGAAACTCTACAAAATGGTAGCTCAGAATGTCCCCATTTTTTGGGGACTTTGGGGTTCAAGAGAGGAAACTCACAGCTCGGATTTAGATGAGTCTGGCTGATGTGTGTGTGTTTTATTAATTTCTCCCCAGCCTGTGTGTTCAGGCTCCAGTGTCCATTCTCTGACTGGGATGCTGCGTGTGTGTGTGTGTATGTGTGTGTGTGTGTGTGTGTGTGTGTGTGTGTGTGTGTGTTTGTGTTTGCATTGGGTAACAGTGGAGCTTCCCACCGTCTTGCAGACAGACTGAATCAGATGGGAGTTGACTGATCCTGCTGCCTGTCCTCGGACATTAAGGTCCCCGTACATGCTGAGGAAATGAGCTGGAAGTTTTGACTTCCTGATGAGTTTTGGTTGGAGCTCAGGCTCTAAATTGGCTCGTCATCAGCTTTTTGAAGCTTTTTGTCTCGTACCATTGACTCACATTCTCCACTCTTTAAAAATGATTCAGAATATCCTAGAAGTGGTGAAAGAGTGTCAGGCTTTTTGCATTTCTAAGTTTTGTGGCTTACACGTCGCTGCCAGTGGGAGGTGTCTGTGATCGTGTCCTAGCTTGTGTTTTGAAGGAGCTTGCAGCCTTTAGATGGGTTTCTGTCGCTTTACGTGGACAGGAACCATTAGGGTCAAACCAGAGGCAAATGAGGACGGTCCACGAGACGAGCCTCGCCTCGGTCACCATGCCGCAGCCGCTGACGCTGTTTACGCTAACGCTGGAAAGATTCAAATCAGCTGACTGGGAGGCATGTTGGAATGAGCGTCCATGTTGGACCCGGCTGCGCTTTGCTCCACAAAGTCGTTTTCAGGGAGCAAATCCAGTCGATCTCTCAGTCTGTCAGAGCGCATTCTTGTCTCTTACCTTCACCTGAATTAAACGAAACCAAGCAGTCGGATCTGCAGGCTGGGACATGTTTAATAACCATAAACTGAAACCAGGCTAGTTTTCCCCATAGACAAAACGTGTTTTTTTTTTCCTCTTTCTTTCTGTGTGTGCCTCTTTATCTCGCAGACACACATGCTGATAGGATCTTGGACTGTTTGCGAGCATGTTATTTCATATTTTTTGTTGTTTCTTGTTTCAAAAGCATGGATGTCTGCGAGATAGCGAGCACAAAGACGGGCCGTGCCTGAGGGCAAATCTCTGCTCATGACATCTTGCAATGACATGCTGAAACTTCCAGCAAGTATTTTGTATTTCTGTGTTATTGGAACTCGTACAGAGCAGCGTTGTAGCCGGCGTATCATGATCTGCTCCTATGTTGAGTCTTTCATCCTGAGTTCAGGCTGTAAACTACTTGCTGTTATCTCTGTAGGGAACAGACGTGGCTAACACACTCTGCTATGTTCAATACTGCCATTGTGCTGCTCTGCTAGATGAATGGATGTGTGTGTGAGGGGTTCAGTCATTTATTCTTTACTAAATTTGACCCTTGACTCATCAGACTAGGAACGAGACTTTCTGCCCTTTTTGTTGTCTCACAGGCATAATCCCTTTTTTTAAAATTTGTCTAACTGGCTTAAACCCTTTGTTTATTTCTTATATCTAAGTTAAAGCAACTTTTTTGCGCTGTTATTCAAACTTCAACCATTAGATCATCCAAATTCCAGATGTAAGTGCATGCAGTCTTACATGATCTTGGTAGCAATAGATTTTCTTAAGGTAATCCAGTGAGGGAAATGTACAGTGATTAATCTTACAGTAGGATGTAATCTTCTGTTAACTTCTCTCTATTCCTGTCGCCTTTCTTTCCAGTCCTAATCTCTGACTCCTTGCTTTCACACATTTCCTGTGTGGAGAGGAAAAAGTGTACGTCGGTGTGTTGCTCCCCTCTGCTGGTCCGTCGCTGTCTCTCGGCTCTGTGGCCGTCCGTTAATGACGGCCTTTGTTAAAGCCGCAGCCTGGCTATTTCTGGGCCACGCTGTAAACAGGCAGATTCCTTATCCCCGAGTGGGAAATGCTTTCTTGCCTTATGTCGCGCCCTGATATGCACAGGACTGCAGGAATGAAGAAGGGGTGAGGGTTAAAGTTACGATGGAAGATTGGGAAAAAGATGCAAGAGGAATATTAAAAGTTGCTCAATTAAATTGGAAACTGAAGTGAGAAGTTTTAGGTGAAAGTGGCAGCTGGTGGGTGGGTTTCTGAGGCTATGCTGCCCTCTGCTGTCTCCAGCAGCTTCACAGCTGCTCTCAAGCAACGGTTCAAAAAGTCACCAACCTCTACTGACGTTACGCAAATAAAAGGCCAGTATCTAATCCTCTCCATCAGTCAGGAAGTGTGAGTGTGTGTGTGGGGGGATGCATGTTTGTGTTAGAGTTTCATATCCTTCTTCATAGGCTAAAACACAAAACACTTGTTTCATGTGTGACTCAATAAACTGATTTACATCCTGACTTTGTTTACATGAGAAATGTAACTCACAGCAAAAATCTGAATATACATTCTCATTTACTCCTAATGAGCTTTTCCTTTTTGCTGCCTTTTGAACCATAACATTTTCTCCTGCATGGATTTCATTTCAAACTAACAAAGTTTTCATAAAGAACTGAAACTTGTAGCCAGAAAGTCTCCACCAAACTCCCACCTCCTGTTAGGTTGTCAGTAGCTTTTCCTATGGCAACAGACGACACAGGTACTGTATTATCTGTAAGATATTTACATAATTTACTGTTGGTCGCTGTGACTTTGTCTGACTTAAGTCAGGTTTCAGGTATACTGACACTTTCCTGAGTGAGTACAACAGGTTTTAGTTCAATAAGCGTGGGATTGTAAATGTCTGTGGACGCTAAAGTTTGATCTTTGTACTTGTCGAAGCCGAAACTGAAACTTTGAAATGACTCTTTTGGCTCAGTATCTAATAGTAACCCTACGGTTCCTTGTGACTCCTTAAAACCTTTCCTCTCCTTACCTTTTTCCTAACCTAACCCCTATTCCACTTTCTTCTTCTTCTTCCTCCCTTCTCTAACACCTAACCCTGCCCTCCACCCTTCTCCCATCCTTTTAACTCCAACCCTTCCACAGACGAGCCGACCAGCCCCGGCGCTGATTTGCGCGCCCGCCACGTGCCCGCGTCCTCCGTGGTGTCCAGCGGCATGAGTTCAGCGCCCCCAGTGGGCACCAGCCCCGCCTCCCCCACCTTCACCTTCCCCCTCACTAGGCTCTTCTCACACGACTGCAGTGAGTGCCCCCTCCACCCCCCGCCCCGTTACCCTTCCGCTCCGTGCCACTGCATGCAGAAAATTAGACCCTCGCTCGTCACTTTGAATTGTTCTTTTTTATTTTCAAAGGATTTTATAGAGCGTGCGTAGGATTTTATCAGCCTGCATGAGTGCTGCATCTGTTTCTTTAGATTTAAAACGTGGTTTAAGATATTTTTGGGTTTCTTCACTTTTATAATTTCCATCTTATCAGGCTGTTTTGTCGATTATTTGGTCCTTAAAATGTTTATTTTGTCAAACAATTGTAAAAATCCAAGAATTTTAACCTGTTTGGCAGTATTTTTTTTTAAAGTTTAAGGCCAAATAAGAGATAAAAATGACTAGATAAGATGGAGTTTTCAGTAGTGCTATGAAATGTTTGCATGCGTGACTGTATAATAATTCAGTCAAAATACCTTCTGTGCATGTCATGAAAAGCATGTGTTTGTTATTTTAAATCCCCACCTGGTTAAAATTGGCCAACTCAGACCTGCATGATCTATTTGTTTAGATAAACTGACACAAATGCACCTCAGTCTGTATTCAGCTGCATGGCAGTGGTGAGCAACTAGCCCGGAGAAGCTTCAGTCTAATCCACTGCCACCGTCCATCCCCACCACGCCACTCATTCACCCGCCCCTTAAAACCCCGACCACCTCCAGCCCACCCCCCCGTCCTAACTCACTGTCTCTGTCTCCTAATCCAACAACTATCCATTTGGGTGATTGGCATCAACATCAACATTCTGTCTTTCTCTGTTTTTTTTCTTTCTCTTTTCTTCATCTCTGTCTCTCCACTCACTCATCCTTCCACTGAGCAGGCAGTATTAAATCCACTCGCCGTTCCTCCTATCTTCTAGCCATCACCACCGAGCGCTCCAAGTCATGCGATGAAGGACTCAACTCGTTCAGAGAGGAAGGACGAGGCCTGTGAGTTCTGTGGAATTGGAGACAAATGGATGCTTTAGACATATTCTTTCACATCTCATCTGCCTGCAGATATTTTGACATTTATCTCCAAATTATTATTTTTTTTTTTGTTTTGTTTTTACAGAAGACTACCAAAAAGGGTGAAGAGTTTCTTCACTGATGGGGTGAGTTCTGCACATTTCACATGTAAACACATGTAAACCGAACTTGCCTCGTCTGCCATGTGTTCCTCTTCTACCTGCACAATAAATATATGATGAAGTAATTTTGCAAACTGTTATTCACAGTATATTGTCTTAAGAGTGAAGTGCATGAGAGAAACAGCAAACAGCTATGCTCATGTTATATGTAACTACAACTGCACTGAATTAGTTTGCTTGTTGAACACATGAAGGGATTAAACATTATTAAGACTTTGAAAATTATATTTCATAGTGTAAGATGGATAAATGTTACTGCAGTTCTAAACACATTCACATCACACATTCACACAGTTGACATCTATGGATGCTGTTTGAGGTTTAAGTGCAGTTTTAAAGCATATTTAATTGGCTTAATTATAAGGCAGGGCAATATATCAAGGTTTTCAAATATATTGTGACTGTTATACAAATTATAGAATAAGGGAATATTGCTTAAAAATATACATTTTTTAGCATTTTGCACAACTCTATCTTTGTTATGGTCATTGGAAAGTATCTTTTATTATTTTAATACACATCCATTTTAATTTCAGTCAAATATTTTAATGCAAATGTGCTTCTGATTCTTAATAAAAGTGCATTTAGTACGCAAGCCTGTAAATTTTATACATTTCTTTGATTACTTGACCAAAGGGATTATATCAAGATATATGTTGTTTATCGAGATTTAGAAAAAAATTATCATTATGAAATTTGGTTCATATTTCCCAGACCTACAAAGGTACAACATGAATATTTTGTATATTCTTTAATTTTTATATAATCCACCTTCTTTCACCAGTTGTGCAAAAGCTGCAGAGGTATATTATATCCCACGTGTGCATTCTTTTTCCTCTTAGTTTTTCTACCTTGTATATGTTACAGAATAATAATAAAAGAAAAAAAGATGATTATGTTGCTGTGACAGAGATACAAAATGTAGAAAAATAATTTGTCTCAAAAATCAAGAAAAAATCTTGCTTTTCCGTTTTTTTATTTTTAGCTTTTCATTTTTCAAAAAGTGACAAACTTTAAGGAGGTACTCTCTCCTGTAATAGATCAGACAGATGTAACATTTTGCATTACTCTTAAATCTTATGCAAACATCTGCATGCAGTACATCCAAATCAATTTATAAGTAGTAGACACCCCAAATGAAATGCATCCTTTTTGGATCCCAAACGGGGGGAGTTTGGGGGAGAAAAAAAAGGAGAAAAGAAAGAAAGAAAAAGTCTAATTATAAATAATAATAATGAAAATAATAATAAGAAGAAGAAAAAAAAGTTGGAGAGAATCTTGCTTTTCTGATGGTTATTTTTAGAAACATTTGACTTTTTATTTTAATTTCTATTCAAACAACATGAAACTCAATTTTAAGTTTTGGATCTTCAGACTAATATTGTGGGTTTTTTTGTCTATTTCAGTCTCTGGACAACATCGGGAATGCAGAGGACGTCCGGTCAAAGCGACACTCCACCTCAGAGCTAGGAAACATCACTTACAGCGACGTGCGGCGGGAAGGATGGCTGCACTTCAAACAAATCCTCACAGAGAAGGGCAAGGTGGGCGCACCGGGCTTCACAGGAAGATGATGAAGGAGGGACAGCAGGTGCAGGAATGACTTCACGTCACGTTTTCTCTGCTTCGCAGAAGGTGGGCAGCGGCATGCGTCCGTGGAAGCGGGTCTTTTCGGTTCTTCGCTCCCATTCGCTGTTCCTCTACAAGGATAAGAGGGAGGCCGTGCTCCGCGGTGCCACCGTTGGCGTTTCTGCTGAGGACGAGCAGCCAATCAGCATCCGGGGCTGCCTGGTGGACATCGCATACAGTGAAACCAAGAGGAAGCACGCCCTGCGACTGACCACCCAGGACTTCTGTGAGTACCTGCTGCAGGCGGAGGACCGAGAGGACATGCTGGACTGGATAGAGGTCATCAGGGAGAGCAACAAGACGGACAGTGAGGTCAGAGAACACACATTTCATCTCTGCTTCGTCCTCACTCTGTGCTGTCCTTGTTTCTACTGAAGCTGAAAGTGCCAGAATTAAAATGCAGATGTGTTTGTTTGCCACAGGAGCTCGGCTCCTCCAGACAGGCGCTTATCAATAAGAAGCTCAACGACTACAGAAAACAAAGGTGAGTCAACTGAGAGGAGTTCCTGCTCTGTCTGCAAACTACAAACCAGATTAGGTCCAGTTCAGTCGACATTTTCCAGTTTAGAGCAGAACTGTTGTTACCAGGTGTAGAGAGCTGCACATTTTCATTGCGATCTGTAGAGCCTGGCATGTGCATAGAAGCTTCCACGGTTTGCACTTGGAAAGTTTTGATTTTGTAGTCGCAGCATGTTTTGGTCAAATGCTACAATAACACTCTTCCATGGTGCTGTAAAATGGGAGTCTTTTGGTAGTTTTCATGTTCTCCCTGGACTTTGTTGGGTTTCTCCTCCAATAATCCAGTTTGGTTGTGGGGAAAGTAAAAATATAGCAGGATTTAGACTCAACTCTGTCTCCCCCTGCAGTCCAACATCCAGCAAGCCAGACTCGTCTCCACGGTTGCACCGCATGAAGCCTCCCTTCCTGCTCAATAAGACTGAGAACACAGCCGGAGCGCCGCGCTCTCCCAAACCAGGTCAGTGTCGCTGAATGAGAGGCAGTGAGCCATATTTGAAGTAGGGAATGCAATTTCTACGTTCAAATCTGCACATTTTACCACCTTTACATTCATATCATTTCATTTTTATTCTGTTGCATGTGAGGTTTTGACTGATCGTGAAAAGTCTGAACTGTCCGTTTCGTCCCCAGATGAGAGCGGTCCTCCGAAGTCTCCGTGGGGAATTAACATCATGAAGAAGGCGAAGAAGGCCGGGCCCAAAGCTTTCGGTGTGCGGCTGGAGGAATGCCAGCCTGGTGCGAATAACAAGGTTCGGCTTGGCCTCCGCTTTGTTTTTTCTGAAACTATGATTTTTTTCTTCTTCATGTTTCTCATGATCCGCCTGTGTCCGTCCTGCTTCCCAGTTCATCCCGATGATCGTTGAGATCTGCTGCGGCCTGGTGGAGGAGATGGGTCTGGAATACACTGGGATCTACAGAGTTCCAGGGAACAATGCCATGGTGTCGCTGCTTCAGGACCAGCTCAACAAGGGCGTGGACATCAACCCTGCGGAGGAAGTGAGACAATATGGACAGAAGAAAAGAGAAATAACGGACTGAACTGGCACTTCAAAAAAACCTCCTGTAAATAAAATAACTTTATTTATTCAACTCTCGTTTCTGTATTTGGCCTACAGAAGTGGCAGGACCTCAACGTCGTCAGTAGTTTGCTGAAATCTTTCTTCAGGAAGCTCCCAGAACCGCTCTTCACCAACGGTGAGTCCAAACGGGTTTCAACAAGCCAGAGTGCACACTATGCAGGTAAACCATTCACCCCTCCTACCTCAGGTATTTTAATCTTTTTTTATCTCCACAGACAAGTATAACGATTTCATCGATGCAAATCGGATGGAAAACGCATCGGACAGACTGAAGACCATGAAGAAAATGGTACCCGCTCGTTTGTGTCCATGAATTCGTTTGAACAGGATGGGTTACCTGCGGTGTTTGGTTAAGGTGTGTGCAGAATCCTGCAGGCTCAACCAGTTTCTTTTTTTTCTCTGCCGCAGATCCGAGACCTCCCTGATCATTACTATCACACTCTGAAGTTCCTGGTTTGTCACCTGAAGACGGTAGCTGACCACTCTGATAAGAACAAGGTTTGCAGTCGTTATTTAAACTAATCAAGCCTCACTCAAATCCGTCAGCACTCATGATACTTACCTTCTTCTGTTTGGGGTTTAGATGGAGCCTCGGAACTTGGCTCTTGTGTTTGGACCGACGCTGGTCCGGACATCCGAGGACAACATGAAAGACATGGTCACGCACATGCCTGACCGCTACAAAATAGTAGAGACGCTCATCCAACACGTGAGAGAAATGAAGCACACATTTAAAATCACGGACGTTTAATAAAACCCTTTGAATGTTGAGTTTTTCTCCCTTTGTGTTGCAGTGCATCTGGTTTTTCACAGAAGAGCTCGACAAGGATGAGAAGGTTTGTCACCACACTGTTGCTGGAGCGAAAGGATGTGAAAATGATTGCAAATATACCACTGATAATTCACAAAGGCTTTAAAAAGTGGACATTAAAAAGCCACGAAGAGGAGGTTGAAAATGTTAAATGACTACTTTGTAAATTTGCAAGACAGTGAGAGACAAGATAATGTCATGTTTTAGAATAAAAATGTTTGTTTCATATGAACAAACCTTCAGATGTGTTAAAACTGGTTTTGTTGTGCAGCAGCAGTTAGATTCAGTATGATTAGGTATCACTTTCTGTAAATGCAACATGATTCACTTATGTTTTAATGTGGAGAACAGAGTTACAAGGAAAAGTAGAACTCTCTGGAATTACCAGGATATGTGAATTAAAGTCTCGTAAAATTGGTCTGGTTTTCATCAAACTGCTTTTTTCCTTCTCTTTATTGATTCTTTGTGTAATAACAAATGGTCCCAAAAAAACTTGCATCAGATGTTCCCCATTGTGATGTGATGTCAAGCAAACTGCGGGGGAAAACTAAGCTCACCCACAAAGCTGGTTCATGTCATGGGTTTTCCTCAAGTATCCTGATTTAAAAAGCTCTCTTTGGGACGCCTCTGACATCCTGTAAAATTCTAAATTCATTTCTACCCCAGTGAGCTTTGTGGATGCTGGCTCAAACAGAAAGCCATTATTCTTCTTTGTGTTTTACAGCTTGGTTTAAGTTTTATTTCCAGTTTAGGCAGCAAAGTCAAACACTGTCCTGGGAGCACTGGGTACCGTCAGAGTGGGCTGTAGCAGTTGAGATACATGCAAGCAGACTGACTATAAACCCTTTGGTTTATTGATCTGGCACCTCTACACCACACACGTCCAATCACATCTACTTCCTTGAACACCTGTCACCAACAAGCTTTCGGAGAAGTCGTAAGCATTAAAGTTGAGGAAGAGTTTACAGCCTGGGATCAATGATTACTCAGGATGTTCAATAAATACGTAAGAAGAACGGGTGTTGGTGTTTTATTAGCGTCACCGCTGCAGAAATGGCTGGATGCAGTTATGATTATTAAAGTCTGTCTGAAGGTGGAGTGACTTCATCCAGATGGCTGGTTCATTTAATTGTTGTAAAAACTTTGTATTTTAAGGAGTTGGAAACAAGTGTAACTTTTTTGTGTTATTTAGGGAGGTTGTTTCTGTTCACAGCTTGATTATATTCCTAGCTTTATCTTTTGTACCTGTAAGATTTCTGCTGGTTGCCTTTTTTATTCAGCACATCATCCGTTCAGTGACTCAGGCGTCGGCACAGATTCACACACAAGCCTGTCTCCGGTTTGGAAGTTTGTCACAGTGATTTAAAATACATAAAACGTATGAATCCACCATGAAAAAAAACAAATAGTTCAAATGATTTGGACATTACTTAAAAAATATAATGAAATATACAAGTATTTTTTACACCTAATCATTGAAAATCTAGGTGTGGATCCAGATACTAACCACATCCCAAAATGAAGTTTCATACCAGCGGTTTGTGTAAATGAAACATAACATGTAGATCCCAGCTGCTAACGCTGTCTGCTTTGTCCTTTTAGACGCCAGTGGACACGGAGGACGTGCAGCCCGCCCCCAACATCGACCACCTACTGTCCAACATCGGCAGGACGGCTCTGCTCGGGGAGGCCTCAGGTGAGCCGACCTTTACGGCTCTTTTGCTTTTACACTGGCCGATGTGGCAACTAGCATTTAAATCTGAAACCAAATTTAATGCTGCCTTTCACTCTGAGCTGGAAGTTGGAAGTCCCCTCTGTCTTTTTTAGAGTAATTCCTCATTCATTGAAAATGAATTTTTCAAGTCACACACTCATAAGATAAAAATTAGTTTATTAGTAAACAAGAGGTTTTCCAAAAAACACATGAGGGGATTACTTTTAAGTCATTCAGTGCTTAATTCAGAGTTCCCTGTGGAAGTTTGCCCCAGTTACAGCCAGAACTCCCACTTTCCAGCAGAACTGGAATGCAGCATACGAACAGAAGCCGTTAACATTTGGTGTGTTTCTGTCTTTGATAGCGTGCCTTTACTTCTCTCCTTTCTGCTGACCTCTTTTCCCCCCTCCACGATGCTCATCTTTCACTTTCTCTGTACGTTTCTGCATTTCCTTCTCTTAGCTGAGCCTGTGGAGCAGCCACTGCGGTAGGATGGGAACTCCCCTGGCAATATGTGTGTGTGTGTGTGTGTGTGCATCATGCCGTGCAAGTGAAATAATGGTTGTGTGAGAGGATGTGTTAGCGGTGGCGATGGCTTGTGTCTCCATGGTCTCCATTATCCTCCTGAAAGTCAGCGTCTTGCTGTCAGTGTCAGAGCGAGGTCTCTTTAAAACCGTGTCACAGCAGTGTCTCCCCAGTCGGACTAATGCGTTAATGGCTGACTGGGTGGCTGGTCATGCTGCCATATCTGACACCGGGAGTGTAAACTGTCACTGAGAGACAACTCCGCCTGTCTGTCAAGCACTGCGCTCTACTCATCCTGTGGGACATTTCGCTGGGTGCGGTCCAATCATTAGACTCCTAACCCCCACTTCGGGATCTGAAGGGACTCTAGGTGGTGCCGTTTTCTGAGTAATTTCAGTTCTTCCAAGAAACATTATTTTGTGTGAAGCTTCCAGATGGCAGAAGTGGCCCAAACCTTCCCTCCCCTTGCATCTGAAGTGAGCTCGGAGGTAAAAGCGACCCTCTTTAGCTCACAAGGAAATGGCCTCTGACATACCATAGGTAATACTAACTACAGATATGGGGTAGTACGGCACACGAGCAACGCTGGTGCTCATGCATACCAGCAAACACAAAGTGTGCTCTCTTAAAAAAAAAGCTTTTGTTTTCCCAACAGAATGGTGTAAAAAATGTAACTAACAATTTCTTTGTTTAACCTCTCAAATCTATTTTATGTGTGACTAATATTCCAATAACTCTAAAGATTAATCATAGATTAAATAAAGTCCCCATGGAATCAAATGTGGTGTTTAGTTATGTATTATGCACATTATGTAATCTGAGCGTAAGTATTTGGCCTAATAAAGACAAAGGTTTGTATTGCAGGTCATCCTTAAGTTTCACAGAAAGCTATTCTCTACTCCTTTACATTATTTACAGCCATTCCTCATTTCTTTATATTTTCCTTTCAGGGATCTAAAGATTGTTAAGCTGCTTCCACAGCAAATATATGAACATAAAATAGCCCTGCTGGACATTTCATGGGGACTTTATTATTCTTTTTTTGAGTGGTTATTTTGATTCTTTCTATGCAAAAGATTTAGAATATTTCTAAAAAAGACAGTATTACTGAGCTGAACTGCTTGTTTTCAGCCTTAGATATTGCATCTTTTTCTTTTAAAGATTAACCTTTCTAGTGGCCTCGCTTGACCATTTATTACAAACCTCTCATTAAGTTCTGCCTTATTTTATTATAGTCGGCCATTGCAGAGATAATGTTGAGAGATTTAAGGATATAGCTGTGTCTTTCCAAAAGGATGTTCATTCATCCTGAATTTTTTTTCTCTTTGCATTTGGGCACCGTTTTTTTTCCCCACCAATTTAGTGAGAACAAGACGGAAGTCGTGTTCAGGCCCGACCTCATTAGCAGGACCCTCTGCATCCACCTTGCCTCTCTGATGGCCTTAATGAGAAAACTTTGAAAAATATTGGTGTACAACTGGACCTGAGCCTAAAACCTGATAGCCATGCCATTGCATTTGGCAGCTATCCAAAGTGAAGCTGATTTTGTCCAAACATAACCTTGACGCGGCGATATGTGGCCTCATAACCTCCCGACTTGACTTTTGAAGTTTATGTCTTTTAGAATCAGTGGGTCTTCCATCGCTCGCCTACAGCTGGTACCAAAGTTTACCAGCTCATTTTTAATTTGTACAAGCAGGTGAGAGCACATTACACAAGCATTTTTATATTTGTTTTTAAGTCTCTTAATGGCCCGTTTTACATGTCTGAACTACAACTGCACCCGTATGCACCATCTGGCTTCCTGTCAGGTTAGCAGACCAGAGGCTCTTATCTGTTCCTAAAACACGTGAAGTGCTTCTTCTGGAAGCCCAAAATCAAAACATGAACCAGGAAATGAAATAATTTGTGCGTCTGATGGATGTGAAGGACGAAAGATGACAGCGGTCATCTTTAAGCTTGGCACAAATAATCTGATGTCCCAGGTACCCAATAAACAGCTCCACCTACAACACCTGACCCCCCCCCCCCCCCACCACCACCACCACCACCACCACCATTCCCTCCGGGTTTGCACATTTAAAACGATGAGCAAGTACGACGCCTTTCTCCCGCATCGGTGTGTTTGTGTTTCTGAGGGAATGTGTTTCATTTCTTGGTTATTTCTGTTTCTGTCACTGACTGATGTCATCGGTCTTCCTGTCGATGTCATCGGCGTGTGCTGTGGTTTCCCTAATGCAGCTTATTCCCTGAAAACACCAATCGCTGTTCCCCCAATCATCGTTTCCCCCCTCCTACACACTCTGCTGTGTAAATGGGCCATGGTGAGAGAACACAGAGCAAACCAGTTTCTAAAGAATACTTATCTTTTCCTGTTGAAGAGAAGACATGCAGGACCAAATTTCTGTAACTATTTTAGTGGATTTTTAAAAAAAAAAACTCTGTGTCCTCCACCATGACTTTTCTGGCTTTTTTTTAACATCAGCCTCTCTGACCTACTGTCTCTATGTTCTTTTCTGCAGACTCAACCAACAGTGACTCAGCGAAATCAAAGGTAACCTGTCCCAAACACCCACATGCAAACACGGAGGTAGTTCCACGTCCACGGCAGAGATGCAGTGACCTTTCCTCCTCTTTCAGGGCTCGTGGGGATCAAAAAAGGACCTCACGGCCAAGGACTTCCTGACTCTGTCCATCATGTCCGCCGTGACGGGCCGCAAACGCAGGAAGCGCCACAACGCCCGCCGCGTGGGCAGCAGCACGGACGACGACTCTGAACACGAGCCAATCAAAGCTGGACATAGAGGAGCAGAGCAGGAGGAGGAGGAGGAGGAGGAGGAGGCAGAGTTGCCAGCGGGGGACACTGCACCTCGGGCAGAAGGAGAGGAGGATGACGATGAAGAGGAAGAAGAGGATGATGAAGAGGAGGAAGTGGTAGAAAGCGGAGTAAAAAAGGAGGTAGAAGAGGAGGTGGCGGCTGCTCCCAGCTGTAAGGAGGAAGAGGAGGCAGGAGGAAGGCCGGTGGCTGTGTTGGAGGTGCAGGTGGAGGTGAAGGGGCAGACGTGGAGAGCTCCGGAGGACGCTCGCTCCATCGTCTCCGGCTACTCCACCCTGTCCACGCTGGGCCGGAGCCTGGGCTCGGTGGGCCGGGGGGAGGACGCGGACGACGAGCACAGCGAGATGGTGAGCGAGACGGACAACGAGAGCGGCTTCGCCTCGCGCTCTCTGACGCAGGAGCGGCCCGACAAACACGCGCCGTCGCAGCCGGCGGCCCCGCGCAGCTTTCTGTACTCCCACGGCAAAACCCCCGTCCTCTCCCCCGCCGGCCTGCTGAGTCCGCCCGCGCACACGCCGGAGCCCGCGGAGAGGAGCGAAGGGAGGGCGCGCTCCAACACCACCTCCACCTCCTCCTTCTCCTCCTCCAACACCTCTCATAGGCTGCACGCGCGGCCCTCCTTCAACTCCCACAAGCTGATCCAGTGCGACACGCTGGCCCGGAAGAAGCTGAAGTCGGAGAAGACCAAGGCTCGCTCTCTGGACCTGCTGGAGTCGCAGGCCGAGGGCTCGGGCTCGGGCTCCGGAGCCGAGGGCCCAACCAGATCCAAGAGCTGCAGAGCCAACCCTTCCTCAGGCAGCAGCCAGGAGAGCCTGCGTGCGGCCAAAACCAAAGCCCCGCCGCCGCCCAGCGAGGCTGCCTCCTTCACCCCCACCGTGCCGGGCGGTAGGTCTCTGGCCGAGCAGGTGCGCGCGCGGCTGCTGGGCTCTGCGGACGACCTGCGCAGCGTGGGGCTGAGGAAGCCGCTGTCCCCCGAGACGCGCAGGAAGAGGCGAGCGTGGCGCAGGCACACCGTGGTGGCCTCCCCCACTGAGACGTCAGAGAAGAGACCCCCGCTGACTGTCAACGAGTTCCCCTTATCGCCCCTTAGCCAGAACCAGAACCAGGTCAAAGCACAGGGACCGCCGCGGGGGGAGGAGCGCGACCAAGGAAACGTCACACGCCAGGCCTCCACCTCGCGCTTCCACCAGTACCTGTGAGCGCGCAGGTGTGGCGCTCCACAAGCTTCTAGGGATGCATCAGTAGCTTTTTACCAAAACGATATGATACCAGTGAGTCTGAGTACTTCCCGATACCAAGTACCGATACCGATACTTCTACCACACTGAAAAAAATGCAAGACAGGTTTTATTTTCTTCTCTGCTATTTACAACAAATGATAGGGAAATAAATAAAAAATAAAATCTAAATAAAAATGACAACATAACCAAATTTTCAAGTGAAAATAAACATTGTGTGTAATAAATTGGGATTGGTTCTTGGTATCAATCTTCTATAAGGGCTGGGATATACTTGCTGCTGGCGACGGGTCCGCATACACATCATGGCCGCCGTGCGTCGCTAATGTTAGTTGGGCACGTTGATGCTAGGTAGCATGACGCATGCACAAGCTGCGATATTGACTTCACCGCTAGACATGCTCATCCACCATTTTGGTCAATGGACCGCAGTAACACTTTTCCCCTTTACTTTCTATAGTAAAAGTCCTTGTTGTTGATTTCAAAGTCCATTTTCAACTCGTAAGGGGAAAATACACGGAAATACAACTGAATGATAACTTATAACTTTGATAAAAGTGCTCCATACTCCCCCTGGTGGTGCCGTCCAGTATTGACCGTTTTGCGTTTTGACGGCGCTGTGAGTTTGTGGTTTACAGCAAATTTTTCAAACGGACCAGAAAGAGCGCTTGCGTAGACAGCAAGTATATCCCAGCTCTAACAAATACGAGTACTTTAGAGCGATATAATTACAGATACTGGTATCGGTTTGGATACAACCCTACAAGCCTCCCTTTCCTTCTGGGTGAGCTCCATGTGCAAGGGGCGTCCAGTGTTGCCAAAGCTTTTTTTTTTTTGTTGTGTTTTTTACAGAAAGGAAACACAAACCAGTCAGAAACACGTTACAGGCAAGACTTCCCATTTAAGTAACGAACAGCCTCCTTCCTGTCTCCTCTCACCTTCCTGCGTGGCTCACAGGTGACGATAACAGCTTCAGTCCCTTCAAAGTAACCAAACGCAGCCTTGCTCAGGCTGCAGAGAAAATGGTGCTTCTCATCTAAATGCTTTAGCTGTTACAAAAAGAAACGTTTTGAACTGCTTTAGTCGATCAGTCGTTAACAGACACACAGTTGGGAAAACTCAAGTCACGTTGAAAATGCTTTCAAGAAGGAATTAAGCTGATTTTTCCCCGTCAGTCTTCCTCAAACGTTCCTCCACTGACCGCAGACACTGTAAAACGCCATCTTACCCTCCAGCAGGTGACGCAGTCGTCTCTAACTGTTAATAATGTTTGTGTGTGTGCACCATGTTCGTGATCATGTCACAGTGTGCGGGTGTTTGTGCTAAGCAGTTTTGTAACATTTGTACAAAGCCTTGTTAAGTTAACCTTTTGTAAATATAAATATGTTTTTACTTTTTTTTTTTTTTTTTAGTAATTTTTTTTATGGTTTACAAATTGTGCATACAAATGCACGGTCATTTCTTTCAAGATATTACTTGAAATGTTCCCCTTAATATATTCTTTTTATGTTTTATATTCTATATATATATATATATTATATATAAATATTTTGTATTCAAATTTTTAAAAAAAGTATCTATGTGATTGAACCTCTTGGGCGTACCTGTTCAAAGATGAGATAAAACATGACGAAACCTGCTCCTTATTTCTTCATAGACGGCCTTTCTCTCTGATTCACTGCACTGTGAATACCTTACTCTCTGGAGATATTGTTGTAATAAAAATGACTTAGTGGTTATGATTTCAGCAGAGATGCATCGAGTACAGAGCTATCCAGGAACTACATGTAGCAGGTTATGGAAGGTAATCTAATAGATTATATTGGGAGCGTTTACTGGCAGCTCAGCAGGCCGATGGCTGAGTATGCCGCCCTTTTCTTTTCATGTATGGGATTACTGAGCATTGCATCCGCAGATCTGCACATATTAACACCTGTGCAGAAAGCGGTGACTTCATCGCTTCTTTCGTTTAGGATCTTTGTGTTTTCAGGGCATCCTCTTTGAGGGTTCATCCGTCAACACATTTATTAGCTTGGGGAGACGTGACAGGGAGTTTTTCTATAGTAAATCCTCCCTGGCCGGGGGTAAACGGTACAATGGAGGAATTAAAAACAAAGTCATCCAGCATGAACGTCTGATGTTTGTCTCTCCTGAACCATGACAACAAAATCCACAAACAGAAGGTGCAATTCATTTTTTTTGTTGCTTTATATCTGACCAAATAACCCAGTGAAGAATGAGAATAACAACTTCTAGTCTCATCTTACCTCAAGATTCTTCTACAAGTGCCTGATTTCTGGAATGTGTTTTTGTTCTGCGGTGCCATTCGCGCTTCTTATCTTTTCCATTTCCTTTAGTCCTTTCTGGGTCTCCCCCTCCCTCTTCTACTGTGGCAACCGACCCAAAGATGTGTACATTAACCTGCAAACACACTCATGGAGAGGCCGTAGAAAAGAAGAGCACACTTAAAGCCAAGGACACATCTATGCACTCTCTTTGCCTTGGACAGAGGCGGATAGAGGACAGATAGCTGATGCTGCTAAGAGGGAAAAAGGCTTAGTTATTCTCTCAGCTGCTTTTTCTTAACAAACTGAGGTCATCTCTCTGCCTAGTAATCCACAGTGTGTGAACATGGTACACCTAACACGCCCTACCCTTGAACCACATTTAGGCCATGCTGGATAACATCCACTTTCCTTGAGATTAACAAAAAGCCCATGACTTCATCTTAAAGGAAACCTCATTAGTGTGTGTGTTTTGTCTGAAATGTGATCTTACCTAATGTCTTCTTTGTTGTATTTTTGTACATACCATCTTAATATGTAACATATTGTATTGTGTACATTTGGAATTGCTTTTTGAGTATAACTAACATGAAAAATGACTGGACTAAAAAGTTTGTCCGCCTGAAACCCAGTTTCCCTCATCGCTGTTTGCTTTAAAGGTTATATGATGTAAATAAACAGAACTATGTCTAAAACAGACGTGTGCATTGAGAAGACTGTGTTTTGTAGGCAGACACTATAACAGGGAACTGGAGATAGAAGCTGAATGACACCCTCTAGAGGCTGCAGAAAGATAAGTGTCAGATTTATTTATTTTTTTTAACATTAAGGAAACTTGAGGCTCTTTCCTTAACGTTATGCATGCATGTGTTCTGTGAACATTTGCTGTGATTTCCATTAAAATAGATTAGTCTAAAAACTTGCAATGTGAAGAAGGAATTGGATTTTTAAGAATATTTGATCCCTTAAACACTTTACTTATTTTGCACTATTTGCATTTTGTTTTTCATAGGTTTGTCCTTCATAAGTGCATATCCAAATCCCCCCTCCTTTTTAAGCTACTGGTACAGTCCCCTTAAGCCACTTTCACACTGAAATTAGCGCGTCGACGCGGGTTTTTCAAAGCCGCGTTAACCCGCGATCAATCGGCATTTGGCTCCTTTCACATCGACAAAAAAACGTACGTCTGATCCTCTGCTGGCAGCTGCGTTGCTCACAGAT
>JAVQJG010250796.1:0-30598 GCA_036024015.1 Craterocephalus amniculus | reverse complement strand
TGTGTGTGTGTGTGTGTGTGTGTGTTTGGGTGTCATGATCCTGTAAGCTGTGAGAGAGGAAAAGGTCCAAGCTCTTCCTCCCAGGAGTCATCTGCCAATCATTTTCTCAGATTCAGTGCTAAAAAAAAAATAAAATGGGAGGGGGCCTGACAGAGAAAAAAGAATAAAAGGAATGAAGACAAAGAAGAAGAAAGCCTCCCTGTAGAATGACTAAATAGACCTTCAGTGATCTAACGGAGAGGCCTGGAGCTGCATCCCAACTATGCTCTGCACCGTTGAATATCCACACTGGGAATGCTGAGATCTGCCACACTATTGATTTTAATTATCCTTTTAAAAGCTCAGAATTTTTAAGAAAATGATTGAAATAAGAGACCCTGCAGACCAGAGATTAAATAAATAAATAATAATCCTGTGGATGTGAAAGATGAGGACTGATTGAATTTTTTGTTACATCCTGACCATTCTCAGACCGAGTTTTGGGATAATTATCAGCTTCTAAATTTAAACCTGGCCCCGGCCGCTGCTGACCGAGTCACAGAAGCGCTCATTATCAGGAATAGTCTTGACGTTCTGGTGGTGGTCGGTCTGTGGAGCCACTAATGAGGGGTGAAGCTTGATGACAGAAGCTTGATTGAAAAGGTTTCACTGAGAGAGAAACTTAAGGGCATTTATATGACTGTAAGAGCTCTCAGAGCAAAATTTCATGTTATGGAAACCGCAGCTCTCCTCATACTTCAAGAGCAGTATGCCAGATTGGATTTGTCTTGTTGTCATGAAAGCATTTCTCTTTAAATCGCCACTCCGATTTAGATTATTTTATCTTTCTAATTTTAAAACCCTACCTTTTATTCCATGTTTCTATTTTCAATAAAAGTGTGACTTCTGTTCAAAAGGAAAGAAAAACCAAAACAATCATTGCTGCTGCTCTTTAACGGTCTCTGACATTCTCTTTCCGTTTGGTCAATCCTCATGTTTCAGTTTCATTGCAAGAGCAACACAATTACCGAAATTCTTTGGTGTTTGAGCAATGTTTCACGGCTTGTATGTTCTACTTTCTTGGTTTCCACCTGGAAGATAAAGTTTTCAACTAATATTGTGATAAACTTAAACGTAAAAAATGGCTCTTTTTATACTGAAGTTTATCCTCTTTCACACTGAAAACTGTTGCTACGGTTTTATTTAGCTCAAAGTTTTTCTTTTGGATGCCTTTATATTCTATGTCAGACAGTCCCACTCGTCTCATCAGAGGACCCCAAATCTTCATACTGGTACCGGTAGTCAGCATTACCCCAGTTCAGTCCCATAAACCTGAATTTATCAAGAATTTATTGCACTGTTTTCATTCTCTTGTTTTTCTCATCATACAGTAGCTTTACACAGGACTGCTGGTTAGTATGCTGTTGTACTGACTCAATCTCAGCCAGTTTGATTTAAACTGGTTGGATTTACAGAGCAAGGGAGATGCCCAATTACTTGGCTTGAAATGTCCTTAGTGGTACATGTTCTAATTGTCCCTGCAAATTGATCCTAATACAGTCTAGTTTCTAAACACTGCACTCACTCATTTATCTACACTTCTTACAAATTATTCTACAGTGCCTAACTGCTTTTCCAAACTCAATATGGATTATGAGCAGTACTCTGTGTGCAATTTTTACAACTTGTTCCAAGTGGGATTTATAAAGGCACACTAGTGATATTTACTCAGCTGAACATGTTCATAATTGTAGCTACTCACACTTGGTTTATGAATTAACCTAAATAAGAGTGTTTTAAACAGATTAACAAACACAAATTCACAAACACAACTAGCAATATTTAAACATTAAATATTGAGAAAACAAGAGGAACACTGAGCTCATGTTTTTCTTTTTTTTGGGGGGGGGGTTGCTGCTTCTTCAACTTTGCATATTTTTTGGGAGTTCTTTTCGGTCAGCTCTGGTAGTTGTTAAATGTGGTTTAAAATATCTTTTTACGGATGAGAAAGGTATCAACATAAAAGTGGTAATTTGCATTTGAAGCAAGTTGAAGAGATTTATGAAAAAGGAAACAGAAATAAAGAGGCTCTATGATTGATCCCTGGGGTACGCCAGTAAGGCTAAAGGTATTATAAACAGGCTGGACAAATTGCACACTTTTGATCCAATCAAATGTCCAGTCAGAGGAAATATGTGTCATGTAAACATTTCAGTTCCAATTGGTCTCAATTGGAAATTATTTTCAATCTTTTCTGATCTCTGAACGTTTTGCTTTTATGTTATTAGTAACATTAGGAGATTACGTACTGACTTTTCCAGGAAATTTTATTGTGAAATAAGTACTGTAGTCTGCATCTGATTGAAAATGGAAGGCTCATAGATAAGTGGCCTTCGGATTCCTCAGAAACAAAACAAGTCCTGCAGGAATTAAAAATACCCCATGCAAGCAGAGCACACTAAATATATACAACGGGGATAAAATTGCTATAGATCATAAAGTAGAATTCATTAACAACTTGAGGTGGAATTAAATGATAAACGGAATTAGATAATCAAACAAATAAAATCAGGGATGCCTAAAAATAGTATTCTGAGCAAAAGAAACAATACAGATGAAAGCAAAGCTGTTAGAACTGTTCAGGGAAAAACACTTCCTTAAACAATGTCACAACCATAACAAGTCCTCATGTTTTCTAAAACTAAAGAGTCAACCAGATTCTTTTGTTAATGCATTTTTAGGAGCTGAAACAAGTATAAAGCCAATGCCATAACCAAACTTGGCAGCAACACTTAAATGCAATATAGCAAGTAACATTTTTAGTTAGTAAGTTAAGTTTATTGAACATAAGACAACAATTTAAAACAAACTGAACAAATTGAGACAGATGAAAAAAAGAGGTTTTGTTCAAAAGGAGTGGGAAGAAGTCAATGCTTATTTAATCCCACCCTTTCGCTGCACAAAACAATTGAACACTATACAAAACTATAACTACATTATAACTAAATGATCAAGTTGCAAGTGTCATGCTCAGATTTTTCCATAAATGACATTGGGAATGGGAGAAGAACGATGATTAAGAACGATTAAGCTTTGGACAAGGTCCGTTGTCTATGGTTTTGCTGCCGCTAAGCTGTTGTTGATATGAGAGACTGATTTAAGTTTAACTCAGTAGCTCTGCTGCTCCAGTATTCTAATACTGCCTGACGTGTTATGTTGCTTCACTTTGTCGGATCATGTTGATCTGAATGCGACTCTAGAACCAAAGTAATGCATTATGCACGTGGATGTTGTGTTTTGTTAAAATATAATTGATGGTGAAAGCTGATTGAATTGAATGTATTGTTAAAATGTACATAATTATATGTTCAGAGTGAGTGAGTTATTATTTGTCATTAAGATTGTTACACTATTATTAATTCATCTTTATTATAGAGTTAAGTATAGCTATTTCATCATACATTTTCAGTTGATATGAAATGTTTTCATTTGGATTTGTGAATAGATTTTATTTTTCTATTCTTAAATTTCACTGACATTCATTCATAAATTGACGTCACAGTTGATACCAATGCAAAATGCCTAGGTTTATTTACTGAAGAACTTCACATTTAAACTGACTTTTGACAAATTTCCTTTTTCTGGATTAACTTCAATGTGCCATTTCCTCCTCCTTTTGGACTGTCTGAATGATGTCCAAGAAATCCTCCTTTAAACAAAGTCTGCTTATTGGATGTGAGTAGCTTGACTTTGTGCTGAAATCCTGTATCCCTTGATAATTGAGAAATTGCCTCTGATAATATCATCATACATAGTACCAGCAGTTTCTTTTGAATATCAGTTATACTTATTTTTTTATTTATTTCTTCCAACTAACCCTGCATAATTTCCATTATATTATTGCCTCTGACTCACATGTAAGCTGTGCTGCAGTAATATAGCCTACTGGTCCATCCAACAGTCCTTTATCACATGTTCACCTGCCCTTTGTTATATTTCAGTAATTCCTTTGTGTTTTGCATTTTTTCCCTGAAGCTCGAGGACAGCAAAGAATATGTAGCTCTAATTTGTTAGGTAGGCTCATGTTGAAAGCAGGTTGGGGTTTGTGTCTACGGGGAAGAAGCCGGGGCGGCTCCCTGCGCTGAGGTTAGGCTCTTAGCTTGGTCAAGGTGACAGTGATCCATGTCTTTCTCTGCAGGGTTTCTATGTCAGAGATGTAGCCCTATTACTGTATAACATTAAAAATACCAGCAAAGCAGAAGCAATGGAGGATGAGGCGGCAGTGGGAGTACTTTTAGGAATATCTCAGTATAAAGTTGAGCACTGAGGCTGTCTGTAAGCTAGGTTTGTTTATAGGTCTTAATGTTTGGTGAAAAACTTCACAAGTCTAGAATTTATCTGGATGGACAGTTTGAGTGAGAGCTGCAGCTCTGCAGCAGCCAGCAGATCGATTGTGCCCTTGTGTATTAGCTCGATGTTGAAGTGCCATTTTAGTAAAAGATGAATGACAATTGAAAATAGCAGTGATCTATTCCTGTTTCGGTTCAGACGGCAATGCGGGTATCTAAAATGTAGCTGATGGCACAAATACAATGAAACAAATCTACCATGTACATATTTCTGATCAGTTAAGGATTCACAGTATGTTTTCTTACATAATCAATGATATAGAGGACTAAATTACACTAAACTCTGCAACAAAACAAAAAACAATTTGTAAAATAAATCAGTTTTGTTTTTATTTTACATTTACATAATGAGTTTTCTCCAGAATATACAGCTTTGTACATGTATCCAATAAAAATGAACAGAAAAAGTCATTTTGTTGCATGAATCATTTCTCTTAGCTTTAAATTAAATACACTGTACTTTTCCAGTGTACATCACTGAAACATTCACCTGTCAAGCTTAACCATCTATGTGAAAGCCATCAAATGACCCTTGCCTTTTAATGGGTGCACTTATATTAGTCTCACAAATATACCATCTCCTAAGCAGGGGACATCGTCCTGTCCTCTAAACCACATCACAGCAGTGCTCAGCGGGGCGTGCATTGGCATATAAAAAGATAATGGAATATAAAATTGTTTTTATATCCTCTGAATGTGCAGAGGCCACGTGTGGAAGGCTCTTACTATTGTTTTAAGGCTCATGAATCGCCTAAATCGATGCCACTGATCGCAAAGACTGAGACACATAGATATTTGCACATCCCCTACCTCATAATTTTTCCTCAGCTAACTGGATCATCCCGACCGATGGTGCTTAAGATGGTTGAATGGTGTGTCTAACTGCCTTAGATGGCTATATTATTTCCCCCAGTAGTGCTACAAAAAGAAAAAAAATATGTGTTTGAATCTTTGATCTGTTGATCCACAGTCCGTTTACATTTTCAGTAGTTGTGTATATACAGTATCTGTACTGTAGTGTGACAAAATCCATGCTGAGGCTAATCTTATAGGCTAAATGGGAATTAAATCAAATTTTTAAAAAACCTCTAACTCTTGAGAAATTTATACACTTGGCAGGGTTACTCTTCTGCACAACATGCATGAAGCAGCCTATAACTAAAGACACCACATTGCCCTTTAATGGGTGTGCAGTGTAGCTGGTTTGCAACTACATTATTATTTTTTCAAAGTTCACCTCCTTGAACAAAGCAGTGGGCAAACTAACCCAAATGATTCAAGTCATACACGTATTTTCACAGTTTAAATGCACATTGGATAACTTGCAAACTTGGAGCTTTTTGATGGTGTAAGATCCTTTACATGTCACTCAAAAAAATTTGATTTGGAGAAACATCGGTTTATTCAGTTACCCAATATGTTGAGCTAGCTGGTGCTTCAGACGAGCTTCATGGAAATGTTAGTGAATAACCTCATTGTGTGGATGGAGGAAACCAGTTGGGATTAAGACCCCTCATGGCAAATTTGGAATCATCTTCACTCTAGTAAATACAAGGTTTCGGATTTTCATTGCATGTGCTTGGCTGTTTCACTCTGTTTGCCCAGATTCTTCATAGAACCCAGTCTGTTTACAGTACTATGCTAGGACATGGTAAATGAAGCAAAAACATTTGTTTAAAGTACATACACTCATATTGCTGCTTAGCAACCGCCATCCTGATGAGTAAAACAAAGCAGTTATCTGTGAGCTTCAATTTATCCACAACAGAGGAAAAGCTAAGAGAGAAGGACCCCAACCACCTGAAGTAAAGAGATTTCCAAGAGTTAAACCAAATGATTGATGCATGCTTTATTCCAGCTCTGTTTGATCCCAACAGGAGACTCGCACAACACTTTTCTGTCATTATTTAAAATCCTTGATCACTCTCCCCTTTTTCAAATTTCACAAAGCAGTGAAGTAATCTCAATCAGTTTGATGATTTTAGAGATTGAAAGAGAGGAAAACATGCAGTATTTTCTAGCAATCACAAACACATTACCCATAAACACTCTGATCTACAATGAGCTCAGTTGAGCACCACTTTATGCTAACCACAATTGAAACACATTATGCTACTATCTTATTTAGACTATGAGTTCCTGAGCGTCCTGAGCAGGCCCCCGCATAGTCGACCATCTTTACCGACATAAACTATCTCCTAACTAACTTTTAGTGGCTGTGACAGTATAAGCTAAGCTAAATGAGATGATAGTAGTGTTGACATCAGAGGAAAACTCCATGTTTTACTGTTTTAGACAGCATGTTTTCGTAAAAATCCATCATTGATCTCCAGTAAAAGTGTGTGTGTCCGGGGTGGGGGGTGGGGGTCTGCGGTTTCAGGTCTCCTTTGGTTTGTTGACATGATGCAGACTTGGCAACCTCCGGGCCAACCCTGAGCCATCTGAAAATATGTTTGTAATCCTTTTCAGGATTTGGCCAGGGTGTCTATTACCTATGTAATCTGTCACACTGGCATGCAGTATTCATTCTGGGTCCAGGTTAAGCTCCCCTTTCTGTATCCACCACCAATCAGCATCCAGTAAAGGTGCTGGCATCGCTGGAGAGAGAGACGCAGGGGGTTTGAAATTGAGAGAGCACTGCCTCAATCAGGCTCCTGGATCGGGGTAAAGAAATCTATTGTGGAACACAAGGTCTCATTAATGCAGCAGGGATAGCTTTAACCCCCAGCCCTCTGTGCTACACGCCCATACACACACACACACACACACACCTTTCCAATGAAAAAGAGGCACGATGGCAGAGGAAAAATGAGAAAAGAGATTATGCCTTTTATGGATTTCTGGGGTTTCAGCACAGGAATTATGGGAGGCGTGCTCCCGCTGCAAGGTGGGGTTTGCTCACCAATAAGATCAGGTTATTGTCAGATCAGTGATGAAATGATGATAAATGACGGTTAGCCTCGTGAATGACACCTGCTGTGTCCAGGATATATGCAGCCTTATTTCCAGGAATTGTCACCATTTATAAACGATCCTGGACAGTGAGTAAGTAAGACTCAGTGGTAATCTGGTATTATGGCATTATGGTCTCAGGACCCTTTAAACAGTAGCAATAATAGTTTTAATTTGCCGTACAGATATCTAGCATGTGGTCTTTACTTAGTGTGTTTTCATCTGTAGCTTTGGACAACCTTGAGTTCTCTGCCAGGGCTTTGGTGCATATGTAACCAACGAAACTTTAATAGAGGGGTAAATAGTGCCAGTGAAGACATAATGTGGTAATTCAGTAGTGTCCAAGGTAATAGCTGATGGTCATGTGACCCAAAAGGTAGTTGGATGTGTGTTTAAAAACACAATATAGTCATTTAAGGCTTGAAGAGATTGTAAATTGTTAATGGCTTCCTGAAAACTCCTGTAATGAGTCTTCAGCAGTCTTTGTGACTAAGGTAAAGGTTGCATGTAAGTTTCCCTTGAATGCACGTTACTCTGCCTGGTGCCTCTCGACCATCCAAACTAGATTCATGCTCTTAAATTGATTTGTAATCCTTTGCTGCAGCATTCAGGCCGCTACATGATTTACTAAGTGAAGCTTAGGATTTGAAGGTTATTTGCTAATATGTTATGTACTTGTCTACATATTTGTTTTAGCATTCAATTCACTATGAGCATAATAAAAAAATTCTTATCATAGTTCTGATTCTCAGGGTCCAGTTTTAAATAAAAATGAAGTAGCATCAGTTAGAGGGAAGATACCCAGAACCATCATCTATGGACTATTAATGGTTTTATGTCACTTAAGGGAAATTGTATGCCTTGAGACTACTCTACGCTACTCATATTCCACCCATGAATCTCAGTATGGACAGTTTTAAGGGTCAGGAGTGATCAACTTGACTCCATTCTCTTTGTCAGGGATTGGTTATATTAATTTACATTGGATGTATCTTCATTTGGTAATGAGTGTATTAAACAGCCTGAGAGCTCAGACTACCACACACTAAACTAATATAAAAATACTTTACATTTACAGATACTATACTTTTACAGATACTATACATTTACAGATACTATACTATACTTACATTCACAATACTTTACAGAAAATACATTTTCTTCTCAAAGTCTTGAGATCCCCCTCCTCTTCGGTTCGATCGTGGTCTGTTGGTACTGAAAGCTATTCCAGACACAATCTCATTATGAACTGTGTCTCAAACTGGCCCAGTTTAGGAAAACAATGCTCTACAGACACCAGTCTAATATTACATTGAGCTTAACCTGCCTGCATTCAGCAGGGTTGATTGGAATATTTTCTTAGTTCCCTTAGTTCTAAAGGTTTTTAGAACTAAGGGAATACGAGTCATATTTATCAGGAAGATCCCTTATTAATATTTCGTCACATAACCACATTACCAGTGGAGTTCCACAGGGTTCTCTGCTGGGATATATTCTGTTCACCTCATACAGACTCCACCTGGATGATATCATCAAGAAAGTTCAATAAAGTTGCTTTAAAAAGTTTTAGCTCTTCAAATCACTAATTGTAGCTATTTATGTGGAGAAAGTTGGAATGTAAAAGTTGACATAATGAACATCTACTGTCAGTTTTTTTATACATTTTCTGAGCGATGATACTATGAAAGAGTATTTATTTTAGGGACTCTGAGGCTGCTGAATTTTAGCCCTGCTCTTTATCCAAATGAGAGGTCCAGGCTTGTCTTTTTACCCTAAATATTTGGTCTGTGGTAAGAAATGTCTTTATAAATAATCAGGCTTCTTACTTTTTGAATGCCTGTTCAGTGCCATGAGATTATATTGTCATGAATTGCTGCTATAAAAATGTCACCATTTATAAACCGTGACAGCATTTATAAACTGGTACAGCAGTCAGGATACAGAAACTCCTTTTTTGGAAACTTGAAAATTAAATGTATTTGAGCAAGAAACTAAGAGTCATGAAAAGAAAAGGTCAAAAAAGAAAAGATACAGCGTGGATTCATTTTTGTGATCCGGGTTCCACCTCCGGGACATCTGTCATACAAACGGACCGCTTTGATTGGTGTGAGCCCATCTATCTTAGATGGCTCGTCTGCAGCCGGTAAATTTATATTCCTGCTTGTCCCATCCTCCATCAGCGAGTACAGCACGGCTGGGCCAAGGCTGTCAGCCACCGTGGTCGTATCTTATTTTAAAACTAGATACAGTGAAAACCTCAGTAACCGATCTGCTCTTTTCTTTTGTTGCGTATCCTCAGATCTGCTTATCATAGATTCTGGTGTGAAATTATTTTGATGGGGAAAATAAAGGTTATAGGTTGAAACACTCAAAGTTTAACGCTGTGAATAATACTGCTTTGTAGAGTCCAGCTGAATGAGTTTAATCGGATTCTTCTCAGATGTTTACTCTTCTGGCTAGTAGGATAAATTAGTTTGAATGTTTAACAATGATGTTGAGCTTTGTTATAGTGTGTTAAATCCACCTCCAACCATGTATTTATACTCACCTACACACACACACACACTTTGACTCCATCTCATTGCATCCCTCTGCTAATAATCGGATTAAGCTGGTGTTGTTTGGGTGGGTCGGCGGCATCTCTATTAGCGCTGATTTGGCGTGACCTATCCACTCCAGAGGCCACAGCTCTGGCTTTGTAATCTGCTGTGGCTGACTGCCTCCCTCCCTCCCCTCCCCGCCTCCTCCCTCCCCCTTCCTAGGTACTTATCATCACACTGGGATTAATAGAAACATCTTTAGTAATTACAGAAATGCTGCTGTCGTTGCACCGGGTGCCGTCAATTGTTTTAATGTGTGCCAAACCATTAATTCGCCGGCAGAGGCTTCGGCGGTGCCCTACAGTAAAACACAGAAATCTTCTATTGATTTTCACGAGGCCATATACTCAGCATTTTATCTCCTCACTCTTCTCCGGTAGACCGGTGAAGTTATTGATCTTCATAAAGGCAGTATTTTGTCGCTAAGCGAGAAGTGCAGGAGACACTAATGAAAGGTTTTAACCTGTGTGTTCAGGGGGAGGGGGGATCACTGGACCAGCGGCCGGAGCTGCCAGCTGCTACACGCAGCAGATTTCCAGCTGCCCGGCCTCAGGGATCGATAGGGATGCATCTTTGTCTGATTACAGAGACGGGATGGTGAGGTTGGCAGTTTGTCTGTGAGTGTGTTTTCTGTCCGTGTTACAGCAGTAGCACCAATGACTGCTAGTGTGTATCAAAAGCAAGCTGCCATACTGGAGTTTTAAGGTACCAATCCGAGAATATCTTTACTTATAAGACCAATAAAGATTCAACTATAAAACATGGCATCTATTTGAGATCAATGGGTCAACTAAAACCACTCAGTTCTTTGTGCCAGCTCAAATAAAATGTGTCAGAAAAGATGGCAGGTTCAGGCAGGCTGGCTTCATTCTGGCCAAGTCATACCTAAATAATTTAGAGATGCATTGCGTGCAGTGGGCTCTGATCAATTCATCTGTCCACATTTCTCTTAAAAACAGAAACTGGAGAAAGCAGGTCCGCCTCTTCCACAGTTGATAGAATTATATTTTCCCTCATTTCGACCCCCATGCCTGTGTTCATTAAGAAATACTGTATATACGTTTTTATAGCTGCATATTTACGGTATTTAGTAGTTTACTACTGTATATTCAAATACACTTGGTTGATTTAGGCATATTTATGTCAGTCTTGTAGTGGCAATTATATCTGGTAGTTGTTCATGCTCGGCTTTATACTGTTACATGTTCACACAGTAGTAATAAATATCCTCTGGTAGATTATGTTATATTGTAAATCCCATTTTAAAAGGCTTGGGATGAATTTATGGTTTCCATCACTGGGGATTAATGTTTTTTTGTTTTTTTTTCATAAAGAGACTTCTATGAACACAGTTATTATAAACTGGACTATTGTAGATGATGTAATGGATTTGTTTTAACTGGATTGGACTACAATGAATGGAATGGACTGTATCCTTAAGTGTCTTGCGATAACTTTGCTGGGAATAAATGCAAATAAAGCTGAATTGAACGAGATTAAATGGGCCTGAATACTGGATAGTGGATATTTATTCATTTATTTGATAAAAGACAACTGAATATACTTCTTTTTTTTAAGATTGGTTATTGCTTGATAACAAAAACTATGCAATCAAAACCTAAAAAAAAAAAAAACAGCCTTTACTCTTGTGGAAACTTAACAGAAAAACCTGGAAAAGGCCCAACAGCCCACCCAGGACCAGTATTACAGCATGTACTTTTCATTGGTTGTACAGATGCTTTCAAATGCATTTCGGGTGTCAAGTTATGAAATCAGGAATTGCTGCACAACTTGGCTTAAAGGGTTTTAGTTTGACATGCATTTTTTTTACACTGTTTATGAAGCACTTATGTATTAGAGTATTAAAATGTATATTTACCTAAATTTAAAGTTATAAGTCTCATAATCATAGTGGTTAGGACAAAAAAAACCTCAAAACTCTACTTAATTTCACTAGATTCAGAATTTGCAAATATTTTTAGGACATAGGTTCAAAAGGGAAATACTCTCTGCCCAAATCTATACAAGGTCAACATGTCTCTCATTTCCAAGAAGTAACAATAACACAGACAACTGTTCTGCATGCCAAGCGTGTCTTTTAGATTGTCCACAGCCTCTGAACACACATTACTGTCTCCTCTAAGTTATTGCACATCTGTCTGTGTATTTTAGGGGTGCAACAGATGCTGGAGTTAATGGCACACCTCACCTCACACCATGAGCTTGTACACTGAAACCCAAGCGGAAAATTTCCATGGCTAGCCTGCCTTCATCCTGCACTGTGTCATGCAACCGCTGCTGTCCAATGCTGAGAGAAGCCTGTAAGGGGATTGTCCAGACAGGATATTAATGGACCCGTCCAACAGTCAGAAGGCCTGACAAAGTCCTGTTTCATTGTCACCTTGTCTTGGAGGACGAGAAAAAAAACTTGCAAAGCTTATTAGCCGAACAGAGCTGCTCTCCCCCCTCAACTTACTCGATCTGTGCCTCACCGCTTCATTAGACGGTCTTACATCAGACTCTCCTCTCCCCGTTTCTCACCAAATCACCACGCTCACTTCTACACAGACACATGCACACACGGGGTGACATATCCCACCTAATCAAGTAGTGGATTATCTTGTCCTGATAAATTGGAGCTTGTAGCACTTGAAAGGTCCTCTTGGAGGAGTGCCTCCTCCCACTGACAGCTAGATCGAGCCCCCAGGGAGCAAGGAGAGAGAACATTGCCTGGTAATGATTTGTGATAAATCGGACAAATGTTTTCAGAAAGACCTCTTTGGAGCAAGGGGACTGATGAATTTAAGCTGGTGAAGACACTCAAAACTACAAGTGAAATTCAAACGTATATGGGTATCTGTTTCTCTGCAGGTTGATAAAACAAATGAGAAGCCGGAAATAAGGAAGTAAGGAGAGGTTTAGGGATATAAAGACAAGTTCTAGTCAAACAGTGCATGCTTTTGCAATTCCAACAATTGAGTCTGGAAGCTTTTTAGACGTAATTTCAGCACTGTGAAGGACATGACATGATATTAGCAGTTACACAGTGTGACAGTGCAGTAGGGAGGGACAACACAGTGCAATAACGAGTTAACTGAGGAGATTTCAGAGAGAAATGTGCAACAAAAAGCGAAGTGGTTTCAAATATTCATATTGGAACACACTCCAGTGAATATTTGCTCATTACATCCTAAATACTTTCTTAATGACATGATTGTACTGTATAAGAGATATAAGATGTCTTTATTTATGCTGTTTTACCTACTCATTGCTTTCTTTCTTTCTTCTCTTTTCTTCCCTCCTTTGTAGGAGAATCCCTACATGTGTAATAATGAATGTGATGCCAGCACCGAGGAGCTAGCGCATCCTCCAGAGCTAATGTTTGACATGGAAGGCCGCAACCCCACAACCTTCTGGCAGTCCTCATCCTGGAAGAAGTACCCAAAGCCCCTTTTGGTCAACATCACGCTATCTTGGAACAAGACCATCGAGCTGACTGACGACATCATCATCACCTTCGAGTCTGGCCGACCCGAGCAGATGGTCCTGGAGAAATCGCTAGATTACGGGCGAAGCTGGCAGCCATACCAGTTCTACGCCACCGACTGCCTGGATGCCTTCACCATGGAGCCCAAGACGGTGCAGGACCTCACCCAGCACACCCTGCTGGACATCATCTGCACTGAGGAGTACTCGCGAGGCTATGTGTGGAAGAATGACAAAACGGTGCGCTTTGAGATCAAGGACCGGTTCGCTCTGTTTGCTGGGCCCCGGCTGCACAACATGGCGTCGCTTTATGGACAGCTGGACACAACCAAGAACCTGAGAGACTTCTTTACCATTACCGATCTGAGGATCCGCTTGCTCCGGCCCGCCACAGGGGCAACAATGGTGGATGAGAGCAGCCTGTCTAGATACTTCTATGCCATTTCTGACATCAAAGTTCAGGGCAGGTAAGACATAAACCCAACATTAACTGCTTTCCATTGGTCTTTACCAATTGTTCTGGTCTGCCCGTATTTCATTCTTGCTGGTAGTTGTTTTTTTTATTATCGCACCATAATCCCACTGTTTCTAGCTAGTTAAAGACCAATATTATCCAATGCTGATAAAAAAGAAGTTGGTATAAATTCTGTCCTCCAAGGTCACTAATTCTAGGAGGAATAGAGGCAATGGGACTTCTTCTTTTGTTTTTGTTTTTGAATGTTTCACCTTATACCGCAAAGGTTTCCTTTACCATCCAGAAGTCAAGTTGCTTTCATCTTAGATTCCTTGATGAAGATGTGATACATTTACTATAACTATACAAGAACAGTTTAATGAAAAACTTCAATCATCAGATTCTATTTGGATTACTTAATGTTGTAAATCACCTTGAGATCTTTGGTTGAGATCCGGTGACAGACTCAGCCATGGCAATGTATTCCACTTTAGTGCCATAAAACTCCAGGGTTGCTTTCACAGTATGTTAAGGGTCATTGTTAATCTGTATTGTGATGTGACATCCAATCAGCTTTGCTGAATCTCAGAAGAAGATTAATGATGTGACAGAAGCAGCTGAATGAAATCTACAATTATAGGGATTTACCAACACAAGTGACCCTACGCATGCATCATATAACCTCCTTCACCATGTTATTCAAAAAATGTGGTGTACTTCAGATCAAGAGCTGTTCCAAATCTTCTCTATACTTTCTTCTTCCCAACATTCTGGTACAGATTGATCTTTTCAGGCCCTAGCTGACTTCTTTTCTTTTTGGTGCTTCTTTTCTTTTTAATGCTTGTGGCTGATTAATGGTTTGCACGTTGTTATGACCCTTCTGTATTTACCCTTTTGATGTCTTCCCTTCATGGTAGACTTAGACACTGATACAGTACACCTGCTTTCTGGTGTGTTCTTAGGTGGATGTTGTGACTGGGGTTGTCATCACTATCGAAAGGATCCTGCAAACATCAACCTCTGTCCTTTTCCATGGCAATCCAGACATATTTGAGTTCCCAAGCTTAGCAGAGTCCTCTTTTTCTCTCAGAATATACCATACTGTTAATTTTGTGACTCGTAACATTCCTAAAAGTATCAAAAAGTAGTATTTCTTAAATCTTTCGTTCAATTAAAACTGAAAATCTGTATTTTAAGGCCATATTGGTTAGATTACTTTATATGTTATGGTAAACACAAACAATTACAAAACTTGTGTCAGTATCCAAATATGTCTGGACCTGACTGTATCTGTGTGCCATGTGATGGACTCAGTGATAGAAGACCAGCCATTAGATGAACTCTGAATGGCTGCTTTTAGAGTTGTTAATTTAAAGATGATATATTAGACTGATAGCTCAGAGCTTTTTCTGAGTTTTATTGCAACTATAGTACAGCTGTCCATTTGTGAGAAAAATGTGTTTACCGTTAACCATTCTTTCCAATTAGGCAGCGGATCCATAATGCTGTGCAGAGTTCACCAGTTGTCAGCATGTCTTAATTAACCAAGCTGCTTACGGTTTGCTGAAGCACTCTATTCGGGACTGCAAATTCGCTCAGCTGTCTGTCGGCCTGTGGCAGACATCAGACGTAGCATTTCAACCATCAGGTCACCGCACGCTCTAATTAGTGTTTGATTTACAGAATCCACAGAGGGTCATATAACATGAAAACAAGACGCCGTAATGCTGTTAGCTGAAAGACTGACAAAAGCTTCCTCTGCTTCCAGACGCTACTACAGCAGTCACTGGGGTATAGACTTAAGTGCATCTGATTTACACTCTGTGTTTTTTTAGATGTAAATGTGGTCGTGGGGTTGAAGGAATGAAGATTTAATTACTCTTGTTTTACTCTTCACACATAAGAGACTCGCTGCACAGAAGCAGAGTGGCGGAACATCGGAGTAACCTGAGGAAATGGGTAGAAGTGCTGAAGTTGGCCTGCCAGGCTGCGGTTATGTTGGGAAGATAACAAATAGCAGTGCCTTGTTCAGTCATGGCGAATGGCAATAACTTTATTTATGAATGTAGTTGCTTGGAAAACTAAACCAGAGTTAACATCATGCAGTCTCTCTTCCTGCTCTGCCCAGCATGGAGCTTCAGTGGAATAATATGTTTGCTGCTGTGACATTATTTACATTAATATCGTCAAGAGCCTTTAAGCTATTTAATGAATCTCTAATTTGTTGATTTCCTTAATATGCCATTAAATCGAGCTGAACCACAAGACACATGACTTTAATGCACCGTAAATGGGCAGGTACCCTTGAGCACAAGAGGCTATGATAATGAATGCCTCGCTCAGAGATTGAATTTTTGACTTTTCTTGTGATTGAGAAGGTCATTCAGCAAAAAATAACTGGAGGGAATTTACTAACACAAAAGAGTTGGACGGGGCATCCATTCAACACACTCTGAAATGAAGAGGGCTGTCATAAGCGCAGATTATTTATTCTATCTGACTAATCATGACCCAACTCACACATCCCTGTGGGGCTGTAGACTTGAGGAATGGCTTTGCAGCACCATCGGACCGCGGTCGTTTACCAGCCTGCTGCTTTTCGAGTGAGGCTTGTCTGAGAAATGTTTCCCACTGTTTACCAAAGGTAATGCACAGTTCAGCAATAATGAGATACATTCTGCACAGAGAGCCTTCGCTCTCTCTTTTCTTCCTCTCCCTCCCATAGAGAATCACTGCTCAGCCCCTTTCTCCATCCATCGCATACGAGACGTAAGCTCCTTAACCCCGGAATACAGTTGTGTGAGACTCTCAGATTTTGCAGGGCAGGCGAGGTTGAATCTGGCAGATTTCACTGTGTTGGACTCAGCTAGCATCCGTGCGGATCAGGACTGGGAGTGGGCATGGAGGGAAGTACAGTAGGGGAGCTTGCAGATTTTTCTGCCCTTGCCACGACAGCATGAGAAACAAATAAAGTGACCTAAGCTTTAAACCAAGTCAGGCCTAGTTTTTTCTCAGAAGTAGTGCTTTTTGCAACAGTAACCTGCAGCTTAAGTTGTTGCAGGAAAGCCAGAAGTGTCATGCATGACCATTCTGTTATGGTTGATTACAAAGGAGGGCCGGACCGGAGGCACAAGAGGGAAAAATCAATGCTGAGAATTTAAAATTGAACCAAGCATGAAGCTGTGAGATGGATGTTAACAATGCATACGAGTCGGTAATTTAAGTGAATTTGACACCCTCACTGTTTCAATGTATAAGCAGTGCTAAATGCCCGCATAGAGAGAGACAGCTTGGAGGTTTGTGGAGGAGTGGTTTCTAATTATCTACTGTATGACTTTGGAATAATTGCTCCAGCTTTCTTTTTTATGCTTTACAGTAACTACAGCCTGTAGTTTCCCCAACTGTCTCTCCCTCTCCACTCGATCTCCCCCTCCTTTTCCCTCCTCCCGCCTATGATCAATATAGTGTAATTAAAGCTGGAGGAGATTCAGGCTACTGAAGGATCTCTTTCTGGCTCTTGGTTCCCTCCTCCCCCTCCCTACCTCCTGGGCTCGCTCCATTTCTCCTTTTCTCTGAAGGGGTTTGGGTCTCAGACTTAATAAATGCATAAGAAAGACCTTGTCCCATGTTATTTCTGTTGCACCCCGAGGGAGATGAATACCGACCACACATCTGCACAAACCCTGTTAAAACTAACAATAAAATAAATCTAAGACATTGTAGGCAAATATTTTTGTGCTTCCTGTTTTAATAATAGTTTTTAAGTGCCAAAATCTAGCAGCAAACTCCTCCCAGACCAAAAGTAGCTTTTCAATGTGGCAATGCATGTCTGCTTTTTCTACAAATTCCAATCCCGTTCAGCCTGTTGGTGCACAGCGTGTAATGTAAACCTCACGCTGTGAATTATATTTCCGGCTTGTCTCTCTTCTGTTTGCATAAACAAAACCTCAAATAGTCAAAGTTTATTTTACCTATTTTCTCTTGCACCAGTGGGAGTTGGGATTCAATTTCCAAAGCATATATATGCTGAGACGCATTATCAGGATAGTTCAGAAACAGCTTAGAATTCAGTTCGATTGATGGAGGGGAGCTACAGTAATTCACTCAGAAGGGGCAGACTTCTTACAAGATGCAATAATAAACTTTGGAAATTTTCAAGTTGATCAACAACAGTTTTAATATCACAAATTAAAAACTTTTCAAAAAACTATTTGGATATTACACATAAAAGAAAATTTGCTGGAGATCTTTTAAATATGATTTTTGATGAAGTTTTTAACCTTTCACATGTTTCCTTCATATGAAAAGGCACATGTTCAACTATTTTTAATTATGCAATGGTCTGTGTCATGCAAATCATTTCCCCACGGAATGTCAATGTTATCAATCATTCCTCATATGACAGATTCACATTTCCTTCTGGGAATTAATTATGTATTTTTCATTTTATTTGATTTAATTTCATTAAAAGAAAATCAATATTTAATATATACAAACCAAACAAACTGATCCAGTTTGCATAATTGCGTCAACTATTAAGGGTTGGTCATAATTGCTGCAAGGGAAAGTTGAGATAATTTGCATTTTCAAAGCTCCCAGATAATTAAATAAGGCAATATTGCATAGTTATCAATGTTCCTGCACTAAAGATGCACTAGTGAATTTTTGTAATTTTTCTAAGTGACGTGCCCCCTACTAATGGCTAATTTGTCAGCCACCTTGCACCTCACCTGTACTGTTAGCTCTCTCTAGCCACTAAAAGACAGTCTGCGACAATGTACGTTCAAAATGGCTGGTGTTTATATTGGCTTGCTATAGTGGAAAGTGAAAATTGAAACTCGGCTGCAATGCGACAGCGCTAGAAATGCACACAATACATGTCACTGAGACAACAAATGAGCCCGGAAGGCAGTTTTAAGTTACGGAGTGGGTTGAATTTTCAAGGATCGTTTTAATGCAGAAAGAAGTCTAAGTATGGTGTCATGAGGCATGAGCAAAACTCTGAAATGAAGTTATGTCCCCATAGTTCAGTTTTTGGAATTTGCACTTATTTTTTCTGGATTTTTTCACACTCATTTGAAGCCAATCCCTAAAAAGCCTGTTTCCTTTACATGTGATGGAAAGAAGGATATCACAGCCCAACTACTCCTTTGACCTGCATATGGAAACTCTACCAACAAAAACAATGGATATTTACAGTGTTGCGCTTGTGCTGTAGCAGCTACTATGAATAAATATAAACAAAATTAGGAATATTTAGAAAGAAACAGGGGCCTATGTAAAGGCAAGGGTAAAAACCAAATTTTCTGCCATAGTTTTACTTTCAAGTTTCTTTGTTTTTTTCCTGTGTAGGCTACCAGTTTTTTTAAATTGGGATTTTGGAAATACTTCTGAGAAAATTCCCTTAAGGCTAGCCTAGCTAACTGCTGCTCAGAAGAGTGACAACATATTCTTGCCACCTAAAAAAGTTTAAATGTTTGTTGATTGTAAGAGTCAAACAGCTTATAGTAAATCACAAGACTTAACTTAAACAACCCACAAATAGTTTGAAATATTTTTATAGTTTCAAACAAACATGCAGAATTTCGGCATGTGCTCATTAGCTTATAGTAGCATGACTCATCAGAATCTGCTGCCTAACTGTTTGAGGTGAAGTTGTTGAGCGTGTTTGCTCTAACCACATTTAATGTCAGTATTTGAGTGAAAATTGAAAAGTTTTGTAGAAATAAAGTGAAATAAAAAGATCCTCATGTAGATTGGCTTTTATGTTCTTTGGATGTCCATTCAAACTAGAAGTTACTTTGATATAATGCAATATATTTTACACTGATCTGTAAAGAAATGACTCAAGAAGATGAAGAAAATGTTCTGCCTTTTTAAATGGACGTTTGTTTTGATCTGTTGAGTTATATCTCCAATTCAGGTATTTACATTCTCACTGCCCACTGATTTCAAAGATGAGCTCAAGCCATCTCAACTTAATTCACCCATTTTAAAAAAGGCTATTTCTTTTCATCTTTAAATATTGCCATGAAGATGGTGCAGGCTGCACTGATGTGTATACTGCAGTATTATACATGACTGAAGAATATTTTCATGCCACTATTGTGCAAAATTCTAGGATAACATCCACATTACCAGTAAGTGTTTACGAACTGAAGTGAGATAAATTGAACCTTTTCATCTGAAGGAAGCAAAAATATACCATCTGTAAGGGATTAGTTACTTCATTTCCATGTAGTTTAGTGCATGTGTGCTTTTGGATACAGCTGCTCCAACTACAGATCAGCAATTTGGTGAATGATGGCTCCATCTGAACTCTCCTAAGGGAGGAACAAACAAGAAGTCGATCCACTTTTTTCTGTCTCTCTTTCCTTCTCCCTCCACACTGCTTGGCTTGCTCTTAGGCCTGCCTGTACTGGACAGATAATCTATTTGTGCTAACTTCATGTTTTTTGCTGCCCACTCCCCTCTTGAATAAGTCATTCTACTTGTCTACACTCCTCAGTCTCCCTCTCTTTTTTCTGGCTCTCTCCATCTTTGTGCCACCATAAGCTTCTATTTACCCTGCCTTGTGCTATACATTTCAGCTTTTTTTTCTTTGTTAATCAGGCTGCTGCATTGTGTGAATGCCATATTTGTGGGTCAGCCAGAGCGACTGTTCCAGATAACTTGGGCCATCTGTGAACATCCATATTAGTTTGAATTTAAATGATCCAAGAGTTCTCTGTTAGTCTGGCAAAAATTAGTTTAGTGAGATTTTAATATTCAAAATGTTTAAAGTATGATGGTGCTAGTGGAGGGTTAGGGGGTCCTTAAGGAAAATTGACCACAGGAACTCAGAGCTAAAGTGTAAAATGGGTGTAATCCGTGCATGAAGCTGTTGCAAAACCAATGGCATCAGATGTAAAATATACAAATGTATTCATTTGATCTAATTTGATTTAATTATCAGTCAATAGGCTACAGCTCATGCCAAATAAGTTTGCAGTATGCCAAAAAAGATCTTTATTTTCATTTAGTTGTAAGAAGTCTGTTTTTTAGTGACAACATTCATTTACTGACAAACTGATGTCATTAATTGGCAAAAATTCTTATTTGGCATGCCAGCTACGTGGACTCGGAGTAATGGATGTCATACCAAATTTATGACAACAGTTATTCTGCATAAAACAAGAAAACACAAACCAATTGGAAACTGTCAGAACACTGGCCAATTTTTGGCGATAATGGTTGATGAGCCATACATATTGCAGTCCATTTCACAAACCCCACTGAAACATCATTATTATGGATAAGATCTCACCTCTATTTACAATACAAATTGAATGGACACAAAACATATTGTAAATTAAATAAAGACAAATGCAGCCCTCTTAAAATCTGGAACATGGGGCTCTCTGCGACTTACAAATTCCATTAAGAAAATAACTAAGTCACTTCATCATTTCTGGCAAAAAGCCCCCAAGAAAATGACCTCAGAGGACAGTTGGACCACACTACTAGTCTGAAGTCACCAACACTACTACATAGTAGTTGTATGTTTAGGAGAGACAAGTGGACATTTCTTTACTGTGTTAAAAAAGATCTTGGAAAAACTTCTAAAAAGGGATTTTTGAGTTAAAAGCAACCACTGCTGCAGTCTCCCAACCCTAATTTTGCCACCCTTTGTTACCAAATTGGTATCTTTTGTGAATCAGATCACTTTGAATTGAGGATCTATACAGAATCAAATCGTCAGTTCCCCAGTTATTTGAATTGAATTGTGAGTTGATGTCAGATTCACATCTCTAGAAGCGGCATCCATTTTTTCCAGCTGAAAATGTTTTCATATGCCATCATAGCATTACACACTTTATATTAAACTGTTGGAACTTGCTGAGAGTGTTTGATTTGGCCTGTTATATAGGTTTCCTTATGTGTTCCGGGAAACAGCCATGGCTGCCTCTCCATTAGCACTGACTCTTTCTTCCTTCTTGAAAAGCTACATTACCTGTCGCTCCCAACTTCTGTCCAGACCCTTCCTCCACCCCCACACCTTTGAACTTCCTCCCTCAGTCCATCTCTAGCTGACACCCTCCCTGCACGAGTTTGCTGGGTTGAAAAGCTCAAAAGAAATCTTTTATCAGTTGTAGCTGAAACTTCTTTCTGGCCCTGATCCGATGGACTGAAATAGCCTGCCTCACAAGGCTGTTAGACTTTGCAAAGTGTTCATACCAGATTTGCAGTTGTTCAGACAACAGAGAGCCAACCTTCAGCTGCAGCAGAGAAGAAACAACCAGGCAAATACTGAAATATCCTTTTGTGAAATAAGATTAATTAATTTTTTTTAGCTTCATCTGTCCTCGTAAAATTGTAAAGCCTCAACATAAAGCCAAAGTGCTTCATTGTTTTTTAATCTACATGTGTTGAACGTTTAGCCAGAAGTGACACACACTCATTTAGAGCCAGATGTTGTGGGTTTGTTCTTGTGTGAATGGTTAATATAGAAGCTGTCACCCCAATCCAATTAATTGTCTATTTACAGCTGTAAAAACATAACCAAAGTGATAGTGTGTGTGGACCTGAGAGTTCATAGTGCAAAATATATAGAGGAACAGCTGCCTTTATAGATACCATATGCAGCCTCTGGCAATAGACCACAGTCACCATGTTAATGTCTTCTATGACAGTTGACCACAATGAGGCATATTCGAGGACAGCAGGACAGAAATATTCTGTAAGATGATGTGTCTCCTATCAATCAAACACTGGTTTGAATGTTTTATTGGATTATTTTGTTTTAAAAAAAGTGGACATATTTTTAACCAAGCTGCTAGCATCACTTGTCAAAGGCAATTCCCATCAACTGGTGGTTTAGACTATATATCAGATATTGTTATTAAATGATCTGGCCAAAACTGTGACATTAATTCAAATTATTTATTTTTGGTTTATCATCGATTTGCAGGAAGCCTCAGCTATACTTTATGGTTATTGCTAAACTACTGTAAGGTTGAGCTTGCATTTTAGGTGCATTCAAGGTCGTGGTAAAGTATATTTATACAGAACATCTCTAACAACTAATGCTGCTCCAAGTGTGTTTTAAACTAAAATACAACTCAAGGTGCATTACAGTTGTGCAGTTAAAACATAACTAAAGTAACTAAGATTGTTAAATCAAAATATTTATTTCAGCTTGTGACAAAAGCCAATCCATTAACTGAATCTAATACTGTTTAGATCAAATATTTAGAGGCCAATTATAGCAGTGTCTGGGACCTGCCAATGGAAACTCTGAGTACTTAATCAGTATTGGTTTCAATTGCACAACCTTCAGATATTTAGACAGATTAAACTGTTTATCCTGAAGTAAGACAAAGTTAACAAGACAATATCAGTAATATACAGACACACAGGTTTGTAGATAAAGGAAATGAATATATCAATCCTTTGGAAAAAACGCCTTTTCTCTAAATAATGTAAGTTTCATTTTGTGTAGCTTTGTTGGAGAAAAGTAAATAACTAAGAAAACAGTAGATTTTATCCAGATTGTTTGGCTGTAGAGGATGAGTATGAGAGTGAAGTCACTGACAGAAGTTCTTCTAAGTGCTTTGTAAAGCCTCCTCTTTCTTCACCCCTCTCTGCCTACCACTCTCACATACAAATGACAGGATGAAAGCAGGATGGATTTTGACTGCTTAGTCTCCGTTTGCTGAACTGCCCCTTTTCCAAAGACAATCCAGCTTAAATGTATTGTGCTTTCCTCTCATAATCCCCTGCTATTTTTTTTTAATATTCATAACACAAACAACAGAGGGTTTGCTTTCTGTTGCTTCCTCTCTGAATGATGTTGCAGCTGAAGCAGAAGGTTGCAAATCTCTGTAGGCATATTCTATTTGAGGAAACAACTGGGTGAAAGTGGCAGGAGTTGTATTTGAGATGGTTCTTCAAAATGATTCCTGATGGGGGAGAAAAAGGCGCAATCGGAAGTAAATTGGTTGTAAAACTCTTTCCACCAATGTGTCCGGATGGGTACACTTTATTTATTTTTATTTTTTTGTATTTCCACAGGCAAATACTGTCAAAGGTGCTAGAACATCCGATCTGACCCATACCACTATTTTGGGACCCTTCAATTGGCATCACAATCATTGCAATTGACTGATTGGTCAAAAGAATAATTACCTTCTGTGTGTCTCTGCACTGAGAAAAAAAGCAGGACCAGTGCCATATTTAAATATACTGTAGATATTTGTAATTTAAAGCCTCATGCCAAGAAGAGAGAACACAAACTGCTGAATGTGCGCCATGCGAGTCCATCGTTTTACCCTGCCCTCAGGTATTGTCACAAGATTTGGGTAATGAAAAAAAGATTGTAGAAACAAGCAGCAGAAATGAACTTCCTTTGGAGGGATGGCGGGGCACATCTTTGGGATCAGCTGAGAAGTTCATTCATCCAGGAAGCCTGTAATAGAGCTGCCCCCTTTCAATCAAAAGGATTAATCTGAGTTGGCTCTGGCGTCTGAATAGAATACCTCCTCAGATCAGCTCAGGTTGGAGGGTTTCCAAAAATTTATCCGACTGGGAGAGAGCCCCCAGTGCAGACACAGAACTCATAAGACGGATTATATTTGTCTTCAGGCCAGGGAATGTTTTAGTATACCCCTGCGAGGTGTAGAGTGTCGCTGGGGAAAGCGTTGTCTGGGTCTGACTATTGGATCTGTTGCCTCTGCAACTCAATCTTGGTTAGGCAGAAGGAAATGGATGGATGAATGAGGTTAACGGTACCTCTCATTCAATTCTTCCATTCAATTCTCTGTCTTGAGTATGCATGGCCTGGTGGGCGTCTATGGAAAGGAAAAAATTAGGAACATTCAAAGCTTTGTGTACAAATAATGTCAAGTTTCTATGAAACCTGCAGATGTACAAGCAAATCTTTTCCTATTTATCACAGAGCAGAGGTATCAAGCGAGTCCAGAGATACGGAGAGCAAAGCGACAAGTGACATGAAAGATTTTATCAGCAGAGCAGAGGACAGGAGGCACCTCACATCAACAAATCCCTTTTTTTACTCTGAGGAATGAAGCAACACTCATTTTTCACTCTGGAAGATGAAGTTTACCCTCTAACTCAACACAGTATCACTTGTTTTGTTGAGTGCTGCATTGCTGATTTTGCAGATCTTGTTTTTTGCACATTGATTTCTCCCCCATTGACTTTATCATTATTAGTAGTCAGCAGAGACAACAAATTGAATATATGTCTCGGACTGGAACGCTGCACCTCTGATGTGGCTCGCATGATGAGACAATTCGTGCTCCATCGGCGTACTGCGCTGCAGATGGGATAAGGAGGCACGTACCATGAATAGGATCAGCTGTGTGTGCTGGGTATATCACCCTCAAGGCAATATCCATCCTATACTGTGTTCCATAAATCCAAATCTATTTCCAATGGATTTTAATCTAAAATTCTCACATAAACACACACAGCCTTGTTTTCCTATGTGTGTCGAGCCCCCATTGACATCATGCATTCTGGATCCCATTTTCTTGACACTATCCATCACAACTAGAACAGTAATCATTAGCTACATGCACCAAACACTTTATTAGGCACACCTTGCTTGTACTTAGTCAGACCCCTATTTTGCCCACAGAACTGCCTCATTTCTTAGTGATATATTCAACAGGGTGTTCGAAATATTCCTCAGGGATTTTTCTCCATATTGACATGATAGCATCACACAGTTGCTGCACATCCTTGATGACAAACTCCCATTCCACCACATCCTATAGGTGCTTTACTGGGTTGAGATCTGTCTGTGACTGTGGAGGCCATTGGAGTACAGTCGACCCATTGCCATGTTGCAGGTGATCTGCGCTTTGGCATATGGTGCATTATCCTGCTGGAAGTAGCTATCAGAAGATGCTAATAAAGGGATGGACATGGTCAGCAACAGTACTCAGTGCCAAAATGGCAAAGCAAAAAATACATCCCTTGCACTTTCACACTACCACAAACAGCCACAATTGTTGACAAAGACGGATGGATCTGTTGTAAAAGTGGGTCTCAAAGCAATTAGTCCAGATTTTATGATGATGTTGTGTGTTGATTTCTTTCTTTAAAGTAAGAAGTGAGTTAACAACAGGGCGGGTTTGCATGCAAGCAGGCAGGCTGGTTAAAAAGAGCTCCAGAGTGGATGTTCAGCAGCATGATGACTGGGCAAAGGGAAAAAGAAAAGTTTACTGAACACAAAAAACAGCAGGGAGGTTAAAGGTACTGAGGTGACCCGGTGGTACCACTTGAGTGTGATCAATCATCTGCAGAGGACTGTTGATCAAACTGGATTAACAATACTGCAGTTGATGATATGATGGATGCCCATGCGCAACATATGCACACACTCCTGCCAGATCCACAACAGCTGAGACAGAGCCTCATCGGACCAGAGAGTGTTTTTTCATCTATTGTCCAGTTCTGGTGAGTCTGTGTGAATTGTAGCCTCAGTTTCCTGTTCTCAGCTGACAGGAGGGACACCCGCTGTGGTCTTCTGCAAAGTCACTTAAATCCCCTTTCTTTATCATTCTGATGCTCAGTACTTCAGAAAGTCTGCAACTACATGACTAAATGCATAGGTGCGCATATGATTGGCTGACAAGCTTTTAATGTTAACAAGCAATTTAAAACCTAATGAAGTGAACATTGAGTGTATATTTTAATCCTCACACACATGCAGATAGCATATGGAGTATTTTTGATTCCCCACATGATAAATATTTTAATACCCCCCTAATAACTCCTGTGATTAATGACTAAGTGTTTACTGGTCTTACATTAAAATCATGACACTCTCAATGAGCCATTTTCCCATCAAAGTTCTCATAAAGGCTTTTTTATCTTCAAGCTAGGGTCGCCAATTTTCTCTAACGGTGGTCTCAGGCGAAGAAAGCAGACATTTCGGAGGCATTTTTCTTTTACTCACTGTCAACTGAGCACATTCAGCATTCATACGGTGACCCATTTCATTAATGGAGAAGCCATTTTTTAAGCGTCTCCTCCCCATCTTCTATGCCTGCTGCCACCTTCATAATGGGCCCCCTTGTCAGGGTTTCATGACTTATCCCCTAATTGACCTCCCATTCACTTGCAGCCCCCCACCTACATATTGATGCTTCATTAACAGGGTTGAAGGTGGGGGAGATGCATAGTGAATTGCATGTGCAGGGATATAAACCACTCCTTCCAAGCATGTTTAAACATCCTTTGCAATAAATGATTGTATATCATAAGTATGCAAATGTAGTTGCAGCTGCAGATTTAGAATTTAATGCTTAATGCTGTACGTACAGAGGGTATTTGGAGCCTCAATGTTGCCATAGTACCTGGATCCTTTTTTGCTTCATGATGGATGATGCTCATTTCACTATTTTTCTGTTATTCCTTTTACCATCTGCCAGCAACTCTGCAAAGTTTGGTTTTATTTGCACTGAATTAAATTCACTCTCCTCATATTTTAACCATCTATGCCAAGGAAATCCATCCATATTGGATGAGTCATGACACATTGAATGTCCGATGCTAATATTCAGCACTTAAATATGCTGAAGTGAGTTGGATATATAAGTAGGCTATAAACGTCTTTTCTGACAAAAACAAAAGAAACTTGCCAATGTGATTTGGAAAGCATTTGGAAATAATGAGATGGTATGCATTTAGGCCTTAAACCCAGACAATGACTTTTGAATTAGATATTATACAAGGTGGACATTAAACCTTTTTTGGAAGTGGACTTTGTAAAACAGCAAAAAAACATTAGAGAATAAGTGAAAATCCTTTTTCATGTCTTGGCAGAAACAACCTTGTTTGTGCCGCAGAGCAGTATAGTGGAACCAGAGCATGGAAGCCAATAAAAAGTGACAAGCTTAGCTATGATCTCCTGACAGTAGTTAACACATAACGGGGTAACCATGGCATTCACTTTGACCCAAGTGTTATCAGATTAATAACAAGTTCTGCAGACAGAGGTACGAAGTCTGAGATGCCAAAAAGAGTTGGCCATCCACTCATCAGTCGGGCGCCCCACTGAGCCAGCCATATCGGCATGGGCGACATGAGAAGAGAGCCTCGTCACTGAAGAAAACACCATATGGCTGTATTTCCCTCTCACAAGTCGAAGCAGATATAGCATCTCTAACGGGGAGAAGTGTTGACAGCGTCATCACAATGCTTTTGTTTGTGTGGTTTTGTATGCACATAAGGTGAATCAGACGAAGTGACAGCGTTGATGTGGTAAGATGCTTAATGTCCCCGGGCAAGATGTTTGATTTTGATCTGAAGGCAACAGGGAGTGATGGATAAAAACTGCCTATAAATGCGATCATTGAGTCATGAAAAGCGATTCTGCAGGTTATCTTTTGCGGAGGCCGATGAATGCAGGCGCTCATTATGTATGGCCATCTGATGGTGCTTTAGCCTTCAAGCAGAACACGATCCTACAATAGAGCTGCTACTGACAAAGGGAAAAAAAGAATATGTCGAACAAAGTGAAAGTGCTGCATTGAATTTTTCCAGACCTTTTGCTCCAGTATCAGGGTAATGTAATTCACTGGAGCACGATTTGTCTGGGGACATGGCTGACAGTTTTGGTGACTGTGATGTTGTATGATGGAGAGTAGAAGGTCTGGGAAAAGTTTAGTAGTTTGAACCTACTAAGTTTACAACAAAATTTCTATAAACGCAGAGTAAATATAATCTTTGTAACTAGCTAACACAACAACAGCTATAGCAACAGCTCGCTTAAATGGCATATTCTTGCTAGCTTATTATGTAAAAGTTTAGACAACGTAGCCTGGATACGTCAGTATGACTACATTTGAGGGTCTAAGGATGGTTGTTGATTGGGTTTGGAATTGATTTTGGTTAAAATCTTCAATTATTTTTATTCAACCAAAGTTTTGTTGACTACCAACCACCATGTTGGACATGCTAATGACAGTGATTATGTCACCTGGTTTCCTTTGCCTTAGCCTATTTGAAATGTTTATAAGACTGATTATAAATATCTGTGATTATTTTACATGGAACTGTTTTAAGTTATAATCTACTAACTGGTATTACAATAGGACACTGTAATAATGCAAAGTTTGTCTTAAAGTTAGTTCACAAGTTTACCAGTCAGTTTCCCCATTAGCTCTGGTTTTGGTAGTCGATTTATTTAAAGTTTTGTCTTTTGGTTTTTGGATTTTACTTTTCATGAGCTTGACTTCTTGTTGAATTTTCTTTTTCCTTAGGCTATTTGATTCCAGTTAGTTTTTCCTCCTACTCTTGCTTCACACCAGGTTTCAGTTACTGTTTGCCTTTCACATGTTTTGTCTTAGTCATCGCCTCCCCTCTGTGCATAGAATTTGTTTCTTTCCAGATTATTGTGTTACCATCCATTGATTTTGGTCTTTTTCCTTCTTTTTTGATATTTTGGAATTTATTTTTTTATTGTTTGTGGATCTTTATTCTTTTACAATCCCTGTCCTTTGTCACCTCCAATTTTGTCCTGTCAGCATGTTAATTAAATTCATCCTCTGTTTTTTAGCTGGTATCCTCCAGCATCTTCTGCAACATAATGATGTGCTGCCCAAAGCAAGCTTCTTAATTTTGAATTAAGCAAAACCAAGGAGTGCTCATTCATATGAAAGCAAGGGGACAACTGCCAGCTATAAATGGTATCAAATAGAGACTTCATCCAGGGCCATAAGGTTGATTCCCATGTGGGAAAACCAACCAAACAAATCCCCTCCACGCAATCATTTCCTCCATTTTCTGGGAAACTAAAGAGACAAATCTTCCAATAATGGGAATGCTACCAGAAAACACCGGGCTGTAATCCCCAGGCACTTATATCTGACATTTAGCGACAAGTTATTTCAAGGCATTTAAAAAAAAACAGTCCAATCTTAATCCAGTTCAGTCAGTTGTTGTATATAAAATTGATCATTCTCACAGGCCAGTTATTAAAAGTGTTTTTGTGTAAAGCCAAGCAAAGCAAAAATTTGGCTGGCTAAAAACCATCAGATTGCATTGAATCTTCTCTTTGATTCACTCTCCCACCAAAGGGAAAAAACCTACAGCTTAACCAGAGCAAAAAAGGTGGCCATTGGCTTTCACCACTTGACTGACTGGGTGCACACTTTTAGTTAACTTATTTTATCCCATTGTTGGTTTAGTATCATTTCTTTTGAGTTAACAGTTACTGAGGTTGTTGGTGGGAGTTGTCTGACCTGAGGAATTGAGTCTCAGCAGTTTTGGATCTACAATTAGGCTGATGCCTAATTCGACTAACCCATTTTGATCAGAGGAATGTGGAGGAATGGTGGAGGTTCTATTGTTTTGTGGATTTCTTGTATTTTTTAGTGTAATTTGTAGTTGAGAGTTCTGTCTAAGTTATGTTTTCCTCACGATTTACTGTTTAGCACTGTACAGACTAATGTAGTCTTTGTTGTAGTTTAAGTAGATATGTTATGTTCCCCTTTTGTGTCAAAATGGCCTGATCGGCCAGTATAAATGTTTCCCTAATAGCTAGTGATGGGCTGATGAGGCTTCATGAAGTACTGAAGCCTTTCATCCAATTGGTTCACTCCAGCGCAATGCTTCTTGAAGCTTCATTTTCTCTAGTAGGACATCTAGTGGACGCACAAATATCAGGTGGCAATTTGAAGTGTGTGACATAAAGCCAGTGAATA